>VMDO01032394.1:0-19031 GCA_007922755.1 Pedetes capensis | reverse complement strand
GGTTCTTCCTCTGAAAATATTTTCCATCTCATCTATATGCTAATAGCTCTCAAATATATCTCTTCTGTGTACCTTACACTTACTAGTCTTTTCTACTCAGATCTTAAACAGGTATTTAAAGCTAATAATTAGCAAAACTGAACTCATCATCTGTTTTCTGTAGCTTTCCCTTTTATATTCATTCTTATCACAATAAATTGTACCATTAATTACCTAAATCCCAAACCTGGTATTTATCTTATACTTTCTCCTTTTCTCATCACCAGATCAGATCTTCCAAGATTTGCTAATTTTTCTCCATAAATATTAGTCAATTTTTTTCATTATCTTTGTAACTTTTACAAATACTCTTAATATTCTCTTCTCTACACTGAACCATAATGAAAGCCTCCAAACAGATTTGCTTTTCTGAGATATTGAAGCTATTTCTTCTTAGAAACTTAAGAAAATTTGAAACAATCTCTAATTTGTAAAAAAAAAAAAAGTTCCAGTATAGTACAAACAACTTTTATTCAATTTATATTTTTGTTATTATACAAATTAGTGGATTTAAGACATTTCCATGCACACATATCATTGTATATTGCTCATGTGCACACCCCATTACTCTCTTATGTTCCCCCCTTCTCCCTCTGATCTCCTTCCTCCCCACAAACAGTTCCCCTTTTGCTTGCATGTCATGTATATGTATATATATATGTATAAAATCTAGATTCTACATGTAAGAAAATATGTGATATTTGTATTTCTTCCCCCATTACCCTTTTTTTAAAATTTTATGGTACTGGGGGTTGAACCCATGGCCTTGTGCATACATTGCAAGCACTCTACACCAGAGCTGCACCACTAGCCCCTTTTTTATTTTTCATCTTGAGACAGGGTCTTGCTAAGTTGCATAAACTGCCTTTGTCCTTGAGCCTGAAATCCTTCTGCCTTAGCCTCCTGCTAGGATTATAGGAGTGCACCAGTGCCCAGCCTCAGGACCCTTTCTTATTGCCCCCCCTTTTAGTCTTCGATAGTCTCCCTTGCACTTTCATGACATATATATGTTAAAATCTAGCATCCACATAATAGAGAAACCATGTGGTATTTGTCTTGCTGAATCTGGCTCATTTTACTTAAAATGATAGTCTCTAGTTCCACTCATTTTCCTGCAAATGGTATTATTTTATTCTTCTTTATGGCTGAGTAAAACTCCATTGTATATATATATATATTCCACATTTTATTTATGCATTTATTTGTTGAGGGGCCTATAAGTCAATTCCATATCTTAGCTATTGTGAATAGTGGTACAATAAACATGGATGAGCAAATATCTCTATGGTATACAGCTTTTATTTTGAACCATTTGAATGCAAGTTGCCAGGGAGTACTTAGTGTGTATTTTCTACAGATCAAGACATTCTTCTACATAACCACAATACAACCATCAAACTCAGGAAATTTAAAATTACATTACATTACATACCAATTAGTGCCAATTTCACTATTAAGGTCATTAATAGCAAAAGAACCCTTTTTGGAATTACACATTGCATTTAGTTATTAAGTCTCTTTAGTTTTCTTCAGTCTGATAGTTCTTCATTCTTTCCTTGACTTTCATATTCTTCACATTTTCAAATATAATAAGCCAGTTATGTTGTAAACAAATCTTTATTTTTTGAAGAAAAGCAATTTGCCATATGGACTTATTTGATGTTACCTTGTGTTTGGATTAAGTTATGCATCTTTGTCAGGGATACCACAGAAGTGATGCTATTCTCTTCTTGTAGCTTCTCAAGAGATGTAGAGTTCCCCACTACTGATGATATCTACTTTAATTACTTGAGTAGGGTGCTTCATGGTGAAGTTACTCTTTTCCCTATAGCATTATGTATTTTTGTGGGGAATTACTTTGAAAGTAGGTAAATATGCTGTTTCTCATCAAACTTTTAATTTATTCATTTATTAATTTAAATGAGTATGAATTTATAATTTCTTGTGGGTTATGATTGATTAGTTTTATCATTCTTTTGATGTTCAAATTGTCTCATATCACGTTAGTAAATGCTCTCTAAGATGGTGTCTGTGTCCTTTTCATTTCACGTCTCCATCATTCTTTGAGTACTTACTTGCTTTCAAGTATAAAAAGATGTTCTGCATTCATCTTATCCTTTCTTTCCTGATCTCTGGAATCACACTTTTGTCCAATAATCCCTGATCCCTTTTTTTGCAGGCTAGAATTTAGAAACTAAGATCTGGGTGCTAGTTATGCTCAATGTTTAGTGGTCACTTTTCCAAGGCTACTCAGAGATAGGGAGTGTCTGTATGTAGTACAAACATACACACATTTATACTTGTGTTTACTCCTATGTACTGAAATACTTAAGTTCCAGTGCTTCTAATTCTAATTCATCACCACAGTGATTCATGCTTGTTTTCTTCCTTTACATATTTGTACTCTATTCTCTGATAGTAAGAAACCTAGGCCTCATTATCCTTAAATTATTTATTTATTTGATCAATCCCTGCTATGCTTCCAATCTCTCATCGTTGCCTTTATCATTTCTACCACATAGGCATTCTCCTCACCTGGCTTGGACTTAGACACCCCAAACAAGGTTGGCAGAGTGGCAAGATTTAGCAAATAAAAATAAAAGGTGCCCAGTTAAAGCTGAATTTGAGAACATGGCCAATAAGTTTTAGTAAAAGTATGTTTCATATAATATTGGGGATATACTTATACTAAAAATTATCATGTATCTAAAATTCAAATTTAATTGAATAGGGGCAAAGGAAAGCAGAAAAGGCTGTGAAGCTTAGAAAAATCTAAGGAAATACTGTTTCAACCTTCCTTTGATAAGGTAATACTAGCATTAGAATCAGAGGAACAATATTAACATCACAATGGAAAACCTAAGTTCAATCACTTCAATTTTCTTGTTTTATGCATTATAGATTTTTTCTTTTTCAGTTTTAAGTTATTTTCTTTATCTTACTGCATAGAAAATCTGTGCATCTGTCTTGTCTGCCACATCGATGACAAAACATGCCTGACTGATAAGGTCTTCTTGTTAGAGTTCCTCTACAAAAAAGCAGAAAATAGAAAAAGACTCACTTTTATGTTATTTAAATACTATAGTTATAAAATTTATTAGTTTAAGGTAATTTAATTAAGAAAATAGACTTAAAAAACTACGTAATTTGGAGATGCCATCTTTCACTTTCCCCTACTCCAGAAATCTCTCTTCTGAAACTAAGTCCTCTGTTCTTGAAACAGAGGACTATAACATATGAGTGATGTTAAAGGTCTTTTCATTTTTTTTTTAGTAAACTATGTCTTTAAATTGGATGTTATAAAATGTTTTATACTCAATTGTGTTCTAGTTGGCACAAATGTTTAAAAGGTTCTATAAAATAATATGCCTGCAGCTGTAGAACTGTGGCCTCCGATTCTGTCAGATCTTGGAAGCTAAGCAGGATGGGGTCCGGTTAGTACTTGGATGAGAGACTGCCTAGATTCTGTAGGCTCGTAAGAAGGACCCAGAAAACCATTCCCAAAAACCAATTAGCCCCTGAAAGCCCTATGAATAGCAGAGAAGCCCTAATAATAGTGTTTCACCTGTTAGATGTAGGGTCACTATGAGTCAGACACCGACTTGATGACAACTAACAACAACAACATGATATATTGACTATCTGAAAGGTTTATAAAATCCTGACATCTCTATTGTCTCAGAGACCTAATTCTATAGATTACTTTGGAGTCTACATGAAAGTACATATACATATAAATAAATAAGCAAACAAATATAAATGGAGTTTTACCAAGTTGATTTGATCCATTGTACAGAACTGAAGAGAGAAGTAAGAATTATTATGTCAAGAGATAAAGGAGGAAAACGTCCCCAATTATATATGAAAAAAGAAGTTTATACAAAGAATCTAGGATGAGAAATACAGAGAAGATATGTAGAGAAAAGATACTTCTGAGTGAGAGAAGGGTATTAATCCTGGTCATTTAAATAGGATTGCCCATTTACTTAGCAGACAGTTAGAAATTGTAGAAATAAACATTAGGCATATAAGTCCTTCGTTAGGCAGCACTAGGCCACATAGAAGAACGGCCAAACCTAGGACATATATACCCCACTTGTCTGTGAGTTTTCTGTTCTCTGGGGCCTGGTGTGTTACTGTAGTGCTGAAAACTATGCTATTGGTATTTACAGATACCCACGGGGTCACTCATACTGGACATGTTTCAGCTGAACTTCCAGACTAAGACAGATGTTGGAGGAGGACCTGGCAGCCCACTCCCAAAACAATTAGCCATTGAAAATCCTATGAATAGCAGAGAAACACTGTCGGATGTAGCACCTGAAAATGAGCTCCTCAGGTTGGAAGGACTCAAAAGACTACTAGGAAAGAATTGGTTCCTCAGAGTCTTCCTTAATGATGGAAATAGAATAAAGCCTCAGGGACCTCCATTTGCTGATGTGGCATGACTCAAAATGAGGAGGAACAACTTTAATCATCCATTAATAATTGCAATGTGGAATGTACATATGATGAATCTAGGAAAATTAGAAATTATTAAAAGGGAAATGGAATGCATTTCCATCAGTGAGATAAAATGGACTGGCAGGGGTCATTTTGAATCAAATAATCATATGGTCACCTACAGCCATAGCCCTGTGGCATCCAATCCCATCAGATCTTGGAAGCTAAGCAGGGTCGGGCCTGGTTAGTACCTGGATGGGAGACCGCCTGGGAACACCAGAAGCTGTAGGCTTGGGAGAAGGACCTGGCAACCCCCTCCTAAAAATCAATCTGCTATTGAAAACCCTATGCACAGCAGAGAAGCACTGACGATAGTGTTTCTCCTGTTGTATAGAGGGTCGCTATGAGTTGGGTACCAACTCGATGGCACATAACAACAACAACAACAATCATATGGTCTACTATGCGGGGAATGACAAATTAAAGAGAAATGGGGTTGTACTCATCATCAAGTAAGATATCTCCAGATCTGTCCTGAGAATAATATCCATACACCTACAAGGAAAGGCAGTAAAAATGACTATTATTCAAATTACAGACTCACCACTAAGGCCACAAATGAATAGAGGGAAGATTGTTACCAGCTTCTGCAATATGAAATAGATCAAACATGCAATCAGGATGTACTGATAATTACTGATGACTGGATGCAAAAGGTAGAAACAAAGAAGGCTCAGTAGTAGGAAAATATGAGAAAAGCAAAAGTTTATTAAGAAGACAAAAAAAAAAAAAAGAAAAGACCATATTACATGTCAAAAGAGATTCTGAAACTTGTTCTTCAACATTGTGCATAGCGCCTAAGGTAAAAGGGAGATATGATAAAGTTACCTAGACAGAAGATTTTAAAGGGCAGCTCAAGAAGACAAAATCATATATTATAATGAATATGCAAAAAGCTGAAGATAGAAAACAAAAGAGAAGAACACACTTTTGTTTCTCTCAAGTTTAAGGAATTGGAGGAAAAATTCAAGCCTCAAGTGGAAATAGTGAAGGATTCTACAGGGAAAATATTGAACAATGCAAGAAACATCAAAAGAAGATGGAAGGAATACACAGAGCCATTATACCAAAAAGAACTGGTGGATGACCAATCATTTCAACAGGTTGCATATGATCAGAAACCAATGATACTGAAGGAAAAAGTGGAAACTGCCTTGATGAAACTGGCAAAACACAAGACTCCAGGAATTGATGCAATACCAATAGATATCTTTCAACAAACAGATGCAGCACTGGAAATGCTCACTTGCTTATGCCAAGAAATTTGGAAAATATCTACCTGGGAAAACTGACTGGAAGAGATACATATTTGTCCCTATTCCCAAGAAAGGGGTTCCAACTGAATGTGGAAACTATCAAATGATATTAACATCACATGCAAGTAAAATTTTGCTAACGGTCACTCATAAGTGACTGCAGCAGTATATAGACAGGGAACTGTCAGGAAATCAAGCCAGATTCAGAACAGAGAATGAACCAGGGACACCCTTGCTGATTTCAGATTCATATTAGCCAAAAGCAGAGGATACCGGAAAGGTGGGCATCTTTGTTTTATTGACTATGCAAAGGATGTGTGGATTGTAACAAACTATGGATAACACTACAAAGCATGGGAATATCAGAGCACTTAATTGTACTCATGAAGAATCTGCACATGGTCCAGGAGGCAGTAGTTTGAACAGAACAAAGAAACATTACCTGGTTTAAACAAAAGAAAGGTATGAATCAGAGCTGTATCCTTTCACCATACCTCTTCAATCTCTATGCTGAGCAAACAATCTGAGAACCTGGACTTTATGAAGAAGAACATGGCATCATGATTAGAAGGAGACTCATTAACCTCCTCTATTATGCAGATGACACAACTCTGCTTGCTGAAAGTGAAGAGTATTTGAAATATTTATTGATGAAGATCAAAGAACACAGACTTCAGTATGGACTGTGACTCAAAATCAACAAAACAAAAATCCTTACAACTGGGTCAGTGAGCAACTTCATGATAAATGGAGAAAAGATTGAGTCTATCTAAGATTTTGCTTTATTTGCTTCTACCATCAACACCCATGCTGAAAAATAAAAATGCTACATTGAAGATGAAGGTGCATCATACTGTTGTGAAAGCTAGACACTGAATAAGGGAGACAGGAGATGAATTGATGATTTTGAATTATGGTGCTGGAAATGAATATTTAATATATCATGGGCTGCAAAAAGAACCAACAGATCCATCCTAGAAGAATTGCAACTAGAGTCCTCCTTGGAAGCAAGGATGGCTAGACTGCATCTTACGAATTTTGGACATGTAGTCAGGAGAGACCAATCCCTGGAGAAGGACATCTTGTTTGGGAGAGTGGCAGGTCAGCGATAAAAAGGAAAATCCTCAACTAGATGCACTGACGCAGTGCCTGAAACAATGGGCTTAAACAAAAACTTAATAGACAACTTAAAAAAGATCGTGCACCTGGCACAGAATTGGACTGTTCAATTCTGTTGTATCCAACTCAATGGAACCCAACAATAGGATATATATATATATACATATATATGTATATATTCAAAGTTTTATTTATAGAAGCTCAGAGTTTTGAATATATTCAATATATATATATATACTTTAAATATATATTCAAATATACATACATTCAATGTATATATATTAAAAACTCTGAACATCAAATATTATTTATCTTATTTAGTCAGGAAGGCTTTGGTGATACCTAACAAGACAACTGATTAAACTGCAAGCATTCCAGTCCACCAAGGACATCCAGAAGTTTGTGGTTATGGTAGATCCTAATACAACCTATTTAATATCACTGTTCTACTATAAAATATTTCAAGGAAGAAATACATTTTGTTCAGAATCCAGTCAGAGGATCAGTCTTCCAGAAACTGAATAATTAATTGAATTACCTTCATTTCATGTAAGCCTATTTCTCCTGTTCTCACCCTTTATCACTGAAACAAGATGCTTCCAACATGAAAGCAAAGCCTGTCTTTTCCTAAGACTTGAGGGATAGGAGATCTTTGCTTTTGTACATGAGCAAAAAAGCTGCTCACTCTAAGGACTGCCTTCGAGGCCTAGAACATAGGTCATTTTCATTACTTCCACATATCACTGAAAAATACCACAACATTGTCTTCTGCTTTTCTATGAAGACCTAAGGAATCTATTCTAATAACCTAGAGAAAAATACAATGCATTATGCAGTAAAAAAGATAATATAGATAGGTTATATCTGGCTCTCCTGACACATCCAATATATTTGTTTTTGCCAAAAATTCCATTACTATTTCTTAGGCCCATTCAAATCATAGTAAGTAGGAATCTTGTTTTCTCCCTCAGATTATCCTTGTATATGCAAAGCTATCTACCTTCATTTAAATTTCAGTAAAAGTCTCTTAGTCATCATAGCAAAATGTGCTATTGCAGCGCATTTACTGTTGGCCTCAAAATCTGCTCATATTGAGTGGGATTTAGAAGGAGAAAAATCTCTTCAGCAGGTCCAGGCTACCATGCAATCTTCTGTCACTTGGGCTATATGTTCCAGTGGATCCAGTGGATATTTGTGAGCTCGAATTTCAATGCTGGTATTACAATATGTATTATTTAGGGTTCTCCAGAGGAACAAAACCAATAGGATGTATATATGTGTACACAGACACACACACACACACACACACAGACACACACACACAGACACACACACACACACACACACACACACACAAAGAGAGGCCAGAGAGAAAGAGGGAGAGAGAGAGAATAAGAGAAAATGAACTTGTATTGTTAGGATTTGTTTCTTACAATTGTGGGGCTGGGAAGTCTAAAATTTACAGGCCAGGCTGGCAGACTGGAGGTCCAGAGGAGTACTTGACATAGTCTTGAGTCTGAAAGAGGCAGTCAGGTGGCAATTTCTTTTCTCTTTCAGAGACTTTACATTTTTCTCTTAAAAGCTGAGAGGACCTCAGATTTTCAACAGAGGGGATGAGGTTGGCCCACGTTATGGAGGATAATCCGCTTTACTCAAAGTTTACTGGTTTAAATATTAATCACATCTGAAATGTACCTTCACAGCAATATCTAGCCTGGTCTGAGTAAACAAGTGGGTACTGTAGCCTAGCTACATTGACACATAAATTTATCATACCAACTTTCTTTAAAAAAATGGTGAGTTTGGGGGTTAGGGATGTAGTTCAATGATAAAGGACTTGGCTAGCATGTGGGAAACCCTGGGCTTGACACCCAACAACACAAAAGACAAAATAAAGCAAACAATTAAAAATTAAAAAGAAAATTACATAGATAAACAAAAGACAAAGTATATATATTTTTTAATGGTGAGGTTTCTATGTTTGGCAGTTAAATTACTGGCAGATAAACTTGATTCTGTTAAGGCCTGGTTTTAGGATTGGATAGCTCTATATTAGTTTTTCCTTTTTTCCTCTGATGGCCCTTACTTTTAGGGAAAGTTTATTTTTTATTTATTTATATTTTAGGCATATGTGGTGTTTGGGATTGAACCCAGGGGTTTGCACATGCTAGAACAGCACTGAACTATTCCATCAGATACCCTTTTTAAAGTTTATCTTGAGACACAATCTCACTAAGTTACATAGGCTGCCTCTGGTCTCGAATTCACGATGCTCTTGGCTCTGCCTCCCAAGTTGCTAGGATTTTACAGATGTGTACCACGGCACCCTGCTGAGGAAATGGTTCTTACTCTTAGGGCATGAACCTCTTGGGACATAAGTGTTAGCCAACATCCCTCAGTTTTGGCTGGATCCAAACTATAACTCAGTCTTCTCAGCAGTGTGCAGCCCCCGAACAGCTATTTCCTAATAATCCTTCCAGAATCTTGCTTTCAAATGTGCACCTTAATAGTTGGCTGAGGACCTCAGAGAATTTTTATATAGACTTTAGGGCTCCTTCTGTGTAGCCCCCTCATTTTTAGAACTGATTCCAAATACTAGCTACTTGAGTATCAACTGACATCGATACCTCCTTTATCCAGTAAACTACACATTCTTTGCTTGGATTCTCTGGATGCAGTTTGGGGAACATTTTCTGGGAGAAACCCAGGGCAAATATGAGGTCCTTACAGAATTATTTTCTTTTTGCAAATATCCTAGCCCTTCAGTGATTGTTTTCTAATGCCAGAAAACAGATGATTTATGTTTTCACCAGTAATTATGGTTATTTTAAGCAGAAGACTAATTTTTGTGCCAACTTACAAAATATGCAGAAAAAAATGGGTCACATATCTAAAATTAAAAATTAAATCTAGAAGAAAATATGATGTAATTAAAAACAGTAGGGCTGGGCATGTAACTCAGTTGTAGAGTGCTTGCCCAGCATGTGCAGAAACCTGGGTTTGATCTCCAGCACCACACAAAAAAATATTTTGGAAATGCATATCATGATGCATAACCATGATGCAAATGTCAAAACCTATAAAAAAGTATTAATACTTTTTTCTATAATAAAACAAAATAATTATAATTGACAAAGAATAAATTGTATCATAAAGTCAAAATTTAAACATCAAACTGTTAAAATATTTGTAAGTCATATTACATAAAAGATCTAATTTTCTTGATATATAAGGTACTCCTATAATTAAATAAATCCAACACCTTCATAGAAAAGTAGTGACTGATTAGGAACAGTCAGATCTCAGTAAACGAAACACAAATTTTCTGAAGCACAAGAGAAGATACCTAATCACTGATGAAATAGAAGACTGTTGGCAGACAGGTCCCCAGATGGCCGTGGTCAGCCCAGCTCTCCTCTCTCCTACTTTTAGTTCTCAGAATAACTGTAGAATGTGCTGAAAGTGTCATGTCCTGAGACAAAGAGGAACTACTGGGAACAATCTAGGCTATGACTTTGTCCCACCCAGAACAGATTATTCTGCAATGCTTGAGTTCAGTGAGTCCAGATTTGATATAAAAGCCAAGGAAGAGTCCTTCTGGGTTTGGTCCCTCAGCTGTGGTGTGACATCAGGCACCTACAGATGAGACTCCATCCTCCCTAAAGAACTTCCTTGAGCCTTGGGAGACCAACTTGCCATGGATCCTAGGCTTCTGTTTGTTCTTGCTGCTTATCTGTGACAAATTTTCTTTGCTTCACTGTCTGACAGTTGGGATCTCATTGGACTCATGCAGGTAGTAGAGAACCTTTACACAGATGAAAATTAAAAGTATACTGAGTTGATCCCATTAAGTGGCAAAATGTTTGAGAATACATTGTTTTAGCAAGGGAGCTGGGAAACGGGCCCTCTCCTATAGAATGTACAAGAAATTTTATAATAGTAAAGCGGTGCAACCATGACGAATATTCAGTAGTATTTACTTATTGAAAATCTACTTTTTCTTTGACTTAGTAATTATATTACTTATGAATTTATATTACAGATATTTACTATTATGAGAATTATATGTCTACTGGATAAACTATAGAAATATTTGTTTGTAATAAAAATAATAAAACAGCCTAAATGTCCATGAAAAGGAGAGAATTGTATAAATAAATTTTTTCATATTCATTAAAAAAACACACGCAGGCATTAAAAAGAATTTGGAAACTCTTTGTATTAAGGAACCTCAGAGAAAGTGTAGTATATTTGTGGTTGAATTATGTAAACACACCATATGCATATAGAATATACTTTTAGAATAAAACATGGCAGAGCGTAACTGAAAACAGGGATGGGAAAGTTACTTCTTCTTGGCGCCTTTGAACTTCCTATCATGAATATGTATTAAGTATTAGACATTTTATTAAAATGACTTAAAATTATAATCCATGTAAAGCAATGAGAATCAGACCATTTTGTACAAAATCCCAAGATACAGCAAAAAGTATAATAGGAGGAAAAGATACAACTTTAAATATAGTCAATATTCAAGAGGATTAAAGATAAAGAAATGTTATATACCTCAATAACAAAAACAATAGCATAAATAACCTATACTTGCCCCCCCAAAAACACTTGGGTGTTTTAATAGCTCAAAGTAATGAAAGTAAAAATGAGCAAAAGAATAAAAAAAATAAATATATACCAAAATCTTATTATGAAAGATCAATAAAATAGGTTAAGTCCTTATGAGCCACATTAAGATGAAAAATATTTGCCATTAAGAATTACTTCCCATTTTCACTTCATATAATTCTCTCCTGCCACTTTCCACATAGAAATTACCCTTTTGCTTTTCTTCCCATCCCTCACATGTCCTATCCCATTCTACCACTCTCCATTCATGGTTTGCTTCCCCAGTAAGAAGAGATGAAAACATTCACTATTGAGAATTTTTCCCCATTTTCACTTCATATAATTCTTTTCTGACTCTTTCCAGATAGAATTTGCTCCTTCAATTCTCCTTCCATCCCCCCTATGTTCTAATATATTTTGCCACTCTCAATTTATGGATGATTTTCTTTAGCTTAAGAACCACATTAGTAACAAAAGTTGTGAAAGAAATAGCTTTTATTCAACTTTACACTCTTTCTCCTTCCACATTGCCAAACTTCTAGAGTGTTCTAAATTGGCAAATTTTTTTTCCAACTGCAGGTCATGAGCCATTATTAGGTCCTAAGTAAAATCTAATGCTTTCACAAAAACATTTTAAGATATGAAATAGATTAGAATATTGTATTTAACTATGAGTAGTGTGTTATTTCATATAATTTGTTTTTATTTTATCATACACAGTAAGGATGTATATTGTCTTGTGTATTTTTTCATTTATACACTATATAATTTTAAGACACATACTTTCATATTTCAACATTTCTGAAATCAGAATACATACTAAAATTTATGATGTCTTAGAATCACAATTGGCAAATGAATGTGATAGAATCATCACAGGGCATTTTTGAATTTGTTATAGCTCTTCATATTGTCCCCACTTTAAATGGGCTATATGAATTGTTTTCATTTTATGTATTTAAACTACTATTCAAAATATCAAAAAATGGTTATAATATGGTATATA
Source organism: Pedetes capensis (assembly GCA_007922755.1). NCBI lineage: Eukaryota > Metazoa > Chordata > Mammalia > Rodentia > Pedetidae > Pedetes > Pedetes capensis. The sequence continues at coordinate 6,488 of VMDO01032394.1, read as the reverse complement.
TTGAATCATAAATGAAGTATACAGAAAAGTATGTAAAAAGAGCAACCCTGAGTATAATAAAAAGGGACTGACAAGAAAAGAAATCTAAATGTTATCTTAAAACTCTGTCAGTGCAGTTCTGGTTTCTCACTAGCTTCTCCTTATATATCTTTGCTAGGTCCTTTGCCTGGGGCTGAGATACTGAAGTGATGTATGGCTTAGTCCTACAGTCTCTTCTGTTCTGTTTTGCACATTTACTTTCTCAGAAGCTGATCTCATTCAGGACTATGATTCATTTAGAAGGAACTTTATACCTGCCATTCTTTCTACTTAGAAACCTATCTCAGACTTCATATGGCTATCTCCTCATGATTTGTTTACAATTCCCACATTAATTTATCCACCTAATGTGCCAGAAACAGAACACATGATATTATCTCAAACTCTTCTCCTCCAAAAGTCTTCCCTACCTGACTTATGACATCCTCCCTCATCCAGTGGCTCAAACTAATGACATAGGGAGCATCCTTGAATTTTCTATTTTACTAAACCCCCAAATCAAATCTATCAGGAGGTATTATTCACTCTTACCTTCAAAATATATTCCAATCTTTCCTCATCATTTCCATGCTAATGTAGGCAGAATTAATGTCGTAGTACAGAATGGGTGTTGGTGGTGGTAGAGGAGTTCTTTCCACCATATGCAGTCATTCTGGGGCACTCAATCATTTCATTATAGGATGGAGGATGTCTAAATCCTATACCTGATGCTCTACATCCAGCCAGAAGATGAGGTAAAATCAAGATTGTAAAGGATCACATAAAAAGTTTTTAAAGGCCAGACCTGGAAAATGGCCTCCATTCTATTGGCTAAAACTCTGTCACATGGCTCTATACAAGGCGGCTGGGAAATATATTCTAGCTCTCTGTTCATGAAGTAAATAAAATGCTACCACTGTCAGACTTCATTTTCTTAATTAAAAGAATCTAACTTTCTTTACAAAATACTTTTGGATACTATAATAATTTACCTCTTTTAAGGGTTCAGATCTAGATGTGAGTCATTTTCTTCAATCCCAGATATTTAACCTTACTGGCCTCTTTTTCTCCTCTCATAAGTATGTTCTGTACACCCAAGCTGACCAGTTCTGAGTCTGTATTCACGCTAATTGCTTCTATAGTTTCATATTTACATTTAAAAAGACTTATTTCTATTTAAAAAGTATAGTATGTATGTGTATTTGGTTGATGTTGCTCTTTTTTGTTGTTGCTATTGCTTGGGTTTTTTTGTTTTGCTTTGTTTTTACAAATTATTTTCCCAAACTATAAGTATTTTTAGGATAGAAATCATCTAAAAAATGTGGAATTCTATCACCTAGTTAGTGTTTGTCACACCTACTTAAGACTATATTTAATTCAATGAACAACCCTGATTCAACTAAAGACGCAACAGGTCTAATAAAAGGAAAACAGTCATTTTTCCTTTATCTAACATCTTTTCCTATCAGCCAATAAAATAATCTATCAATCAAGCTTAAATTTTCAAGGCCATCTTTGATTTTTCCCTCTACAATACCTAAGTTCAAGGGTAATTGAATTAATATTCTCTTATTTTACTTAGAAATGTCTTTATCTTTGAAATTGAGAAGTAAGCACTAGCAAATTATATGTAAACCCTGGTTTTGTTCTTTTTCTCTTAATTATACTTCCTCTTTGTCCCCTCGTTTTCCTATGTTCCATGCTTTATACAATATCCAGGTCAATCTTTTTTAAAATTGTGTTTTTTCAAAGCCCAAACGAGATAGTGAGTCAAGTGCTTAAGACCTTCCAATGGCTTCGTTATTATCTAAGATAAATTCCAAGATCTTTAATATGGCCAATGCTATTCTATTTGGTCTAGTTGTCATCTAACTCTCCATCTTAACTACCTCTAACCATAGTTATTCTTTTCTCAAAAATGCCAAATTTATACAAACTCAGAGATTTTATGCACACTTTTATATCTACAATAGTCTTTGGCCATCTTCATATCATTTGGCTTTTAGTTAAAATGCTACCTCATTCTGTGACCATCTCATCTCTCTTGGGTATCAATTATACCTTATATGTTATTTATATGGCAATGTGTCTTTTATTATAATAATTTTTTAGAATTTAAACATTCACCATATTTTTCACACCTCATATCTAGTTTTGTTTTCTTTAGACTTTTACTATAAATATGAGAATAAACTATTTTGATAAATAATTTAAATCTTTTTTTTTTTTTTTTTTTTTTTTTTTTTTTTTTTTTTTTTTTTTTTTTTTTTTTTTTTTTTTTTTTTTTTTTTTTTTTGTGCTGCTGGGGGTTGAACTGGCCTCGTTCTTACATGCTCTGCAAGTGCTGGACCACTGAGCTGCACCCCCAGCCCATTTTTTTACTTTTTGAGACAGGATCTCGCTAAGTTACACAGACTGCTTCTGGTCTCAAACTTGCGATCCTCCTGCCTCCGCCTCCTAAGCCACTGGGATTACAGGTGTGCGCCACGGTGCTGGGCCAATAATTTAAATCTTACAGCAACTAGGCTACATACTGTGAAATAATACTGAAGTTAAGAGTCCTTGAGGAAGTAACACTTGGCTAGCCTATAAGTAAAATCAATATGGTCAAGTTATAGCTTATTATGGAATTGAAAATATCACAATATAAGGCCTTTAATTAATCTTTTAATGTTTTTATTATTTATCAAAAATATTTAGAAGAATATATTAGAAGTTAGGAAAACATAAGTCTGATGCATTCTCAATTTATTTTTATATATTTTTAATTAATTTAGCATAACTTACCCTGGTGCATAATTGCATATGAAAAGTGCTGCGTGTTTAATATTTCTAATTCTTGAACATGCAGTAACAGCACAACCAACTTTGTAAGTATTGTCCCAAACAAGCTAAAATAAAAATTTCAAAGAAAATATAAGGTTTAATTCTAAACATTTACTCGTATATTATAAAAAATAACATTCCATTCACACAAAATGTTTAATCAAGCAGTTCAATGATATGAACTATTTTCATTTAGACACCAAAGTTGTATGTAGAGAAACATTTGAATAAATTCCATTAATACCATATCCAATAACACATTAGGAGAAAGTTTGAAAATAGTGATCTAATATAATGCTCCAGGATGAATAGAAGTCATACCTGATAAATCAATTTGCAATACTTGGTTGAACCTGAAAATTCTAGGTCATTGACAGAGAGGAGGGAGGTTGAGAAGAAAGGAGGAAAAGTTTTGCAAAAACTTTTGTTAATTGCTGTTGCTGTTGTTAGGTGCCATCAAGTGGGGTCCAAAGGGAGAAATAAAAGGATAGAAAGATTATAGAAGGAAAGCAAAAGAGACACAGGTGAAAAGAGTAATTGAATGGGATCAGCATGACTCCTTCCTTTTGTTGCAGGAATTACATTATAAGATAAAACAAAGTATGAGGTTTTTATTAGGGGGTGGGGGAAAGATCTGGTTCCTATAAAAGTGAAAATAGGCTGGGCACCATGACCCACACCTGTAATCCCAGGGACTCTAGAGGCTAACACAGGAGGATTGTGAATGCATGGCCAGAGGCAGCCTGTGCAATTTAGCAAGACCCTTTCTCAAAATAAAAAATAAAATAAAGGTGGGAGAGGAGGGTGCAGCTCAGCAGTAAGGCATTTGTCTAGTATGCAGAGCACTTGCCTAGTATGGCCGAAGCATTGGATTCAAAATCCCTAATTCTGAAAAATAAAGAAAAAAATAAAGAAGGAAACATAGGTCTTAAAGTGATGGAAATAATAAAATTATTCCAGAACTTCTCTGTAAAACTGTTGTTTTTAGGTGTCATAGAGTCAAGTTCGACTCATAATGACCCTATGTACAACAGAAGGAATCACTCCATGGCACTGAGCCATGCCCAACACTATGTCAGTGCTTTTCTGTTATCCATAGGGTTTTTGATGGCTGATTGTTTCAGGAGTGGGTTGTCAGGTCCTTCTGTTTTTGTAATGGTGGGGATAGAACGCAGGGCCTCAGAGCACATGGAGCAAGCACTTCAGCAACTAAGCTACACCACATCTGCTGTATAACTTTAATATTTCTAATATTTCAAGTAAACAAAAAGTACTTGTTAACTTCTACGGAAGAGGAACCATTTGTTTTTTCTTCGTTTATCTCAAACCTTAGGGGCTTTAAAAGTTTTATTCTTAAAGAAATAGAGTGATACATTAAAAGAATAAAGTGTGAGATAGGAATGCAGCCCAGTGACCCAGTGGTAGAGCACTTGTCTGGCATGTATGAGGTTGTTGTTGTTGTTGTATGCCGTCGAGTCGGTATCCAACTCATAGCGACCCTCATAGGAACTGGTGACTCACTGGCATTAAAACACAGACACTGTGTTTTCTAGGATGTTTACTCTTCAATACTAAATTACTTTGTACCTCTCAGGTGCAGGCAAGAAGAAATGTAGAGTGATAGAGTTTGCATTGTGTATGGGGCTGGGATTTAGCTCAGTTGGTAGAGCACTGCGTTGCAGTCTCTGAGGTCCCGAGTTCAATTCCCGGCACCGCAAAAATGGGAGAAGGACCTGGCAATCCACTCCCAAGGCAATCCCGAAACAGTCAGCCATTGGAAACTCTATGAGGGTCGCTATGAGTTGGATACCGACTCAACAGCACCTAACAACAAGGCATGTATGAGGACCTGGGTTTAATCCCTAGTACAGCACACACACACAAAAAAAAAAAAAAAAAAAAGGAAAAAAAAAAAAAAAAAAAAAAAAAAAAAAAAAAAAAAAAAAAAAAAAAAAAAAAGGAAAAGAAAAAAGAAAAAAGAAAAGAAAATGTAAGAAGTCAAGCAGGTTGTTTGCAGGAAATAACAATGTCTAGGAGACTAGAATTAAAAAAATACAGAGTACATAGTAGGTCAAGGAGTGAATTTGCTTACTTTATTGAGATTACTGAAGAGACAGTAAGGAGTCTAACTTCTATATGAGTAAGAAAGTGGAGAATCACTATAACTTTCTACAAGAACAAAGAACTGATAAAAAATTGATTAAAAATTTTGAAGTATCAGCCACTTGATGGAAAAAAAAGATATTATTTCAATGACATGAAAAATTCCAAAATTTTAAGTTTTCTATAAAACATGGTATTGGAATCTATTAACTAAACAATAATCATGGTTTAAATAAACTTGAGAGTTTATTCAAATTTTCTTGATTTCTGATACAAATATTTATGGAAGGTCCAAATAATACCATGTTGTTGCATTTATATTGTGTGGATGAGAAGACAAGGTTTCTACCGTCAGTGTAATATGCAATCTACAAGTACATGAGAATTAAACAATGTGTTATGTGAAATAATAAATATATGTATAGAAAATGAAAAATGGTTCAGTGTTCCTGGAGTATAAGGTGTGAGGATGGATTGTTGGACCCGAAGCATGGAAATAATACTAGTATTTGCATTTAGAATGTCTTAACTAATGAGCCACATAGCTGTATATGTACTAATTTTTGCAAAATGTAACAAGTCTTTTTTATTTGTTTATGGTCAATAATTTGTAAATATTTTTTATTTACTGGATTCTTACTTTCTTTTCCAGTGTGTACTAGTTTTTTAAAATTGTGTTTGATCTTTGAGTATAGAGTTAAGGTTTACTATATGTAGAGGAATGTTTTGATTGTATAGTTCACAGAATGGATGGAATTATGGACATTTTGAGATATACAGACAATAAGAATTTTGATTTTATTAAAAGTAGTAATTTTACCATTGATTAGGTAGTAAAGCAATTAAAACATTTATTGAATTAATAACAATATAAAAATTAGATACCTGAACATAATGGGAACAGTTATCAGAGCAACTGTCATTTCCAAAGTTATACTTTTCCCTCTCTGCAAACCAACTTCTGATAGCAATACTTGCAGTAAATTCATTTTCAGGGCCAATCCACATATTTTCACCAATACCATTAAATGTAGGATGAGCCATATGTATTTCTTCCAAATGACTATTACGCTCAAACACACATTTCTTCCCCCATGCTCTAGCAGTTCGTGATAAAGCTACATCCCAAGTCTGGAAAACAAACATAAAAAGCAGAGAAAACAAAATAATAATAAGGATCTTTAGTGCTCTAGTCTATTTTACTAGAGTTTTCTAATTTAAGGAGAACCATTGTAAACACAAAATTCATGATCTCATTTGTCGAATTTCTGTGGAGAACTTTTTTGAGATAATCATAACTGAAATGATTATTTTCTGAGACAAAAGACCATACATATATTTGTAAGTAATGGAACAATAGATAATGTAAATTATTGTAACACTCTTAATATCTGTTTAGAATTGCATAATATGCTTACATGTGGATTGCTCACAATATATTTTAAAACTCATGTCCTTTTGTTCTAAGTAATATAACAATTTAAAATGTTATCCCTCTAAAACTACTGACTGAGCACACGTTATATACAGAATATTGGGTT
>VMDO01032393.1:0-18986 GCA_007922755.1 Pedetes capensis | reverse complement strand
ATGAGTGTAGACGGGAGAAGTGATTTTAATTCTGTTTCCTTCTAGCAAATATGCCATTTGTAAGGGTATTCTCTATCAGGGAAGTACTGACCACGAGACCAAAGCCTTTGTCCCCCAGCAGGCTCCCATCGATTTTCATATTACAGGAAGCCCATGGCTAGGCTGGGAGGTGGCTGACTGTAGAGCCCTCCGTTCCCTTTCTTCCTGCCTATTACCCTCTCACAGTAACATAAGCGCACTAATCAGAATAGTGGAGATTAAACAGTAGCACTGATGCTGAAGCACTGAGATCTGTGGCTTCAGAAACTCCAATTCTGGGCTGTGAGGGTTCCTGACTGACTTCCTGCTGCGCCTCCAGACCAAGAAGGCTTTGCTTCCCCTGCTGTGTTCATGCAGGAGCTCTGTCTGAGATGCCCCCCACTCATTGGCTGGTCCAAATACCATTCCATCCAGCTATGTGTCACCATTGTCATTGTCCTCCATCCCCCTCACCTGACCCATGTTAGAAGGTAGGCTTGGATAGGAGTCAGCTGTCTGGGCAGAAGTGGAGGGGTAATTAATTGAGATATTACTCTGTGCTCTCACAGTGCTTTCTCCTCCCATTAAGAGCAGGTAAGGCAGTCGCTAGGCTTCTCCCTGCCTGAGAGACTTTGGCATAGCAGGCTTCCCGTGCCTAATGAAAGCAAGCCCAGGCTCTCAGGAGAGATGGTGCTGATGTCCTGTAGAGGCTACCTTGGCCTTGCCAGACACTCCCACATAGGGTAGGTTACATAAAAGCATAGACCCTCCTGACTGGTATCCACACAGTAAATGGGAGGAGCAGTGACTGAGAACAGGAGGAAGCTTCTAGAAGTTTCCATGCTAAAGATGGTTTGGGAGGCTCTGAGTCAGAAGAGGATCCACACTCTGTGGGTCTCCGAGCCCACTGCTCCAGCTGCCTGCCTGGAGTGGAGCACATAGACTGGGTCCTCAGCAGCATGTGTGGCCAGGCCACATCAGAGGCTGGGTGCCAAGAAGCGCTGGGCCTTGCTAGCCAGGAGAAGGACTGGCTGTGAATGGCTTGGGCTAGTTCAGAGTCATCTCTTGAGGCTGGGCAGGAATCCTTGGTTTCGTGGCCACCTGGTACCTGGACAAGACCGGAAGGTAGCCAGAGAAGGTAGCCAGACAAGGCACGGGCCTCAGTGTGCCCACCTTCAGGATTCCCGAGGTGCGCTGGATTCTGCATTTAGCCTAAAAGGAAGGGAGGGCGCACAGAGGACCAGCTTGTTCTTTCTGATGAGAAAAATTAGCTTGGGGGGGGGAAAGCCTGGCTGTCCCTGAGGCTGGGGTGACATATGTGGCCTGTCTGGGTCAGTGAGGGTGACCAGTGAAATCTGTCTAGGGGAAACAGGAGCCTTTGGAAAAGCATTCTAATATGGGACAAAGTTTGTCCTCAGGAAGAGGCCCAACGGTGACCAGTTGTAATGGACATGAATCCAGACCTCGAAGAGGAGGAAGGGCTGAAGGTCTGCAGTGGCCACCACAGAGCAGAGCCCTAGGAACTAGGATCCCTACAGGAAATACTTTTGAATTATGATGGTGGAGACAAATATTGAATATACAACAGACTGCCAAAAGAATCAACAGATCTGTCCGAGAAGAAGTACAGGCAGAGTGCTCCTTGGAAGCAAGGATGGCTAGACTGCATCTTATGTATGTTGGGCATGTAGTCAGGAGGGACCAATCCCTAGAGAAGGACATCATGTTTGGGAAGTGTCAGGTCAATAACAAAAAAAGGAAAACACTCAACTAGATAGATGGACACAGTATCTGCAAAAAAAGGCCTTAAACATAAAAAAGAGTGTGTGCTGGCACAGAATCGAGGAGTGTTTCCTTCTATTGTATATAGGGTTGCTATGAATTGGATCCAACTCAATGGCACCTAACAACAACAACAGGAAATACCATCTATGGCTGTACCACCCTGGCATCCCATCTCATCAGATCTTGAAAGCTAAGCAGGGTTGGGCCTGGTTAGTCCTTGGATGGGAGATTGTCTAGGCATATGAGGTGCTATAGGCTTGGGAGAAGGACCTGGCAACCCACTTCAGAGGCTATCAGCCATTGAAAACCCTATGAATAGCAGAGAAGCACTGACATAGTGCCCAGCATTGCACAGTGTCTGGCAGTAAATCGTCTGTTGTACATAAGGTGGTTATGAGTCAGATCCAACTATATGGCACCTACCACCAATAACACTGACAGGAAATACCAGGAGGAGAGTGAAAATGGCCTACCCCAACGGCCTCAAGAACCCTAGGCTCTGGCACCCAGGCAAAGACTGACCTTCTGAGATTTACTTCCTAATTCTGGTACCTAGAGCCCACAGCTAAGTCTACATATGCATATTTCCTGGCTTTTTTCTCATGTTTTCTGTAAGTTGTAACACTGATAAGGGCAATGTGGAGACAGACTGAGAACCTCTTGCTTCCAGTGTTTCCCAATTATACAAATATAGTGCCAGAAAATGAGCCCGCTGGATGGAAGGGATTTAAGAGAGGACTGGGAAAGAGCTGCCTCCTCAAAGTAGAGTTGACCTGAATGATGGGAATGGAGTAAAACCTCTGGGACCTAGAGTTGCTGATGTGGCGGGACTCAAAATGACAAGAAACACAATGGCTGCAACAATGGGCTCAAACATAAAAAGACAGTGTGCATGGCACAGTATTGGGTAGTGTTTTGTCCTGTTGTGCATAAGGTCGCTATGTGTCAAACTTGACAGAACCTAACAAAGACAGATATAGATCACACGTGCACGCACACACACACACACACATACCCAAATGCCTTTTTTTTTTTTTTAATGTGAGTTCAGATTCAGAGCCAGGCTTTGTGACCAAGGGCTCCAGTAATAATCATTCTGATTTATTCCCATACCCAGGGCCCTGCGATCTTCAACAGTTGAGTTCATCCTACAGTTAGGTTAAAGTAAAATGTGTGGCTTCCCTTAAGACTTGGTGATGTACTGAGACTCTGCCTTTGTAAACAACCCGAGCCAAGTGGTGACACCCTGTAATCCCAGTGACTTGGAGGCAGAGGCAGGAAGATTGCAAATTCTAAGCCTGAGCATCCTGCACAGTTTAGTGACACCCTGTCTCACAATAAGGGGCCAGGAGTGCAGCTCAGTGGTAGAGCACTTGCAAAGTATTTGCAGGGCCCTGGATTCAACCCTTGACAGTACCCAAAAAAGAAAGAACAAAAGAAAGAAAGAAAGAGAGAAAGAGAGAAAGAGAGAGGAAGGAAAAAAGGAAGGACGGAAGGAAGGAAGGGAGAGAGAGGGAGAAAAAAAAGAAAGAGAAAGAAAGAAAGAGAAAGAAAGAGAGAGAGAGAAGAAGGAAGGAAGAAAGGAAGGGAGAGAGAGGGAGTAAGAAAAAGAAAGAAAAGAAAAGAAAAGAAAGAAGGCGAAAGAAAGAAAGGAAGGAAGGAAGGAAGGAAGGGAGACTGGGAGGATCCCATTGAGTTCTCCTGTGGCACCTGATGGGCACCCCTTTCACCATCATGGGAGGGTCCTGGAGCAGCGGCCATGCTTGGCACCCAGTGAAGACAGCAGAGCAGGATGGATCTGACAGACCCCAGGCATTTCATGGATACAGTGCAGGTACGATCATGTAGAGTCACTGCGTGAGGTCACCAGCCCAGCTTTGGGAGTAGGTCCTGATCTGGGAAGAGGCAATAAGAGAAGGTACTGCTCCTCGGGTCTGAAACAGGACTTGACAATGGGACTCAGGCTGACTCCAGCCTCCATCCCCAGGTGACTGAGGGTGATGGCTTGGACATCAGAGAAACCCCCCAAAAAAGCCACATGCATAGGGAAGAGACTGGGATATCCCCAGGAAGAGGGAGCCAGTGAAATACCTGGACTAGAACAAACATTTTTAAAATCCAGAAAACTGCAAAGAAGAAAATCACAGTTATCTCAGCGTTTGACCTTCCAGCCTCAGAAAATATGATGCAGAGGGCATCAGACCCCAAGCGTCATCTAAACGTCCTCCTCTGGGTGTTGCTGCTGAGCGTAGATGGCAGATCCAGCGCCTTTCCCAGCCTCTGGGCCAGCTGCAATCTGGCTGGGCAACAGCCTTATCATTTCCTGCGGGACTTCTGCTTCTCTTTCTAAGATTTGGCAAGTCAGATTCTTGGGGCTCACAGCCCCTGGAAAGGCCCCAGGCTCTGGAAAATCATTCACCGTGGCAGTGATTGGAGAACACTTCTTGAGGACCCTCTCTGCCCCATCCTTACCGTCAGGAAAAAACCGGATCAGTGTGTAAAAGGAGAAAAAGGGAGCCATTGGGCCCCGCCCCCTTGTGCTCTAATCCCCCGCAGCTGTTCCCCAGGCTCAAAGCCTGGCGTCTCTTTGGAGCCGCCCCTCACAGGACACTTCTGTGGCCTGCCAGAGGTCTGACTTGAGGCTGTTTCTTTCCAGCAGCTGTTCTCAGTTGCAGCCCTTCATCCTCCTTCACTGTGTTCTGTTATCTAGACAAGTCCGAGAGGCCCTGCTGGGAGACCTACAGCAACCACAGTGTATAAAACCCCAGTGCCGCAGATGATACGTGGGTTCCTTTATGTTCAATATATAAAAGGCTTTATATGAGACACAGAAATTATAGGACAGAATATGTTGTTGATGTTGTTAGGTGCCGTCGAGTCAGTATCTGACTCATAGTCACCCTACGTACAACAGACAAAATAGTATTGTTACTGCTTCTCTGCTATTTATAGGATTTTCAATGGCTGATTGTTTTCTGGGAGTGGGTTGCTGGGTCTGTCTCCCAAGCCTATAGCACCTGGTGTTCCCAAGCGGTCTCCCATCCAAGTACTAACCAGGCCCGACCCTGCTTAGCTTCCCAGATCTGACGCCATGGTGGTGCGGCTGCAGGCTTAGTAGAGAACATAGATAAATTTATTAAAGATCGAGAATACAGACAAAGATATTAAAGTTAGTAGACCTTCTAGACGTGATGGCAGACAGTAGTAAAGGGCTGCTGCTGCCTAGAGCCAAGGTCACATGTGTCTTTTATAGTGAAGTTTGGGCCCTCGGGGCAGGAAAGAAACATTCCTGGGGTCTATGCCTGGAATGCGCCGACAACTCCCCAGTGCCTTCTAAGGAAAGGGCCCGGAAGCAGATGTCTCCAAACATTAGTTATCCAGATGGCTGTGATCTTGATAAGGGAGCCTGCTCTGCTGAATGGTGTTCTCTTCATTGGCTGGGGGTGGCTGTGTCTCACAGGGTCTTTATCATCCTTCCTGGCTAAATGCAGGGGGGATTTCAGTCCTCTGATTCCTGCAGACAGGGAAGCACTGACCACTAGATCAAGGCGCTTGTCTCTAGGGGAACTCACCATTTGTCTCAAGGGGAGCTCACCTTGATATTCATGTCTCAGGTGGCTGGGAAGCCCATGGCTGGGAAATAGGTGGTTGCGGAGGGCCCCTAATTCCCCTTCTTCCTGCCTATTATGACCTCTGGGCTGGGATTTAGCTCAGTTGGTAGAGTGCCATTCTGCAGTCTCTGAGGTCCTGAGTTCGATTCCCAGCACTGCAAGAATGGGAAAAGGATGTGACAATCCACTCCTGAGGAAATCCTGAAACAGTCAGCCATTGAAAACCCTATGAGGGTTGCTATGAGTCGGACATGACTTAATGGCACCCAACAACAACAACAATTATGACCTCTAACAGTTCAGTTCTACCTTCTGCAGTGCACCTTTGTATTGGCTCTGCCTTCACCCTAAAGTCCCAACAGATGATAGGAAGTGACCACGATGGGGGAGGGGCTGTTAAAGCCTCAGGAGTCTGAAGGAACCAGAATGTCCTAAGAAGTGGCAGAGTTATGGTGGGGAGCAGATCTAGAGGGCCAACTGCAGCACAACCTTGGTCAGTGTGTTCAGTGTGTAAAGGAATGTGGACCTGATGCAGAAGTCAGAGTAGACCTTATGTTGTTGTTGTCAGGTGCCGTTGAGAGGATGTCCAACTCATAGTGACCCTACGTACAACAGGTGAAACACTATTGTCAGTGTTTCTCTGCTATTCATAGTTTTTAATGGCTGATGGTCTTTGGGAGTGGGTTGGAAGGTCCTTCTCTCAAGCCTACCGCACCTGGTGGTCCAAGGTGGTCTCCCATCCAAGTACTAACCAGGCTGACCCTGCTTAGCTTCCAAGATCTGATGGGATTGGATGTCATAGTGGTATGGCTGCAAGTGTATAGACCATATAGAAAAAGTTTATTAAAAAATCGTATACCTTTGAGAACTGAGGGCAGGCAATAGAGAAGAACTATAGCCCAGACCTAAATTTAAGTGTGATTTTTTTCTTGTTTGTTTTTTCCCCCAATCCTGGGCAGTGGAACCTGGGGCCACATGCATGCTTTTTGCATGTGCTCAACCACTGAGCCACACCCGCTGCCCCTTTTTAACTTGTATTTTGAGGCAGGGTCTCCCTAAATTAGGCAGGCTGCTTCTGGCCTCTTGCAATCCTCACTCCGGCTCCTGAATGGCTGGGATTAAAGGTGTGCACCACCATGGCCAGCCTGTGTTTATCGTGAAGTTTGAGCCTTCAGGGTAGGAAAGAAACACTTCACACTTGGGTCTATGTCTAGAATGGGTTAAGGGACTCCCTAGGGCTTTCAAAGGAAAAGGCTCAGAGGCGGACATTTCCAAAGGTTAAGAGTCCAGATAGCTATCTATCTTGATAAGGGAACAGATGCCACTAAACAATGTCCTGTTCCAGGGCTGGGGGTGGTGTTTGTCTCACACAGTCTTTATCATCCTTAAAGACGGAATGTAATGTTCTCACTCATATGTGGGAGCTGAATCAAAATTAAAAGAAGGAAAAAATCCTATACAGAAATCAGAACATAATAAAAAGCTAAAGTCAACTTAGCGGAGAAGGGACAATTTAGGGAGTGGAAAGGAGTGAGGGATCTAGCAAAAGGAAGAAATGATGGGAGAAGAAAGAAGGGAGAGGAGGAACAAGGAGTGAGGAATGAGAAAGAGGGCGACCTCAAAGTAAACAGCCCAACTTTAATAGTTCAGGAAATAATTATAATAATACCAATAATACCAAAGAATGGTAATAATACAAATGGGCTAGAAAATTCATGTAATACTACTGACAATGTAAAAGGATAGATTGCTACAGAAAAGGTTTCAACTTTAAACATAATTGGGATCCAAGGATATATGGGAAAATATTCCCACAAAAAGACATGCAAGTGGAAGAGAGGCCTTTGGTGGTGGGGGGGGGATGGGGGGAGGAAGTGCACAAGAGGGTGAGGGGGAACTTATCTGTGCAGTGTACAAGGAAATGCATATAAGGAAATGTCACAATGAAATGCATGTCAGAATGAATCACATTAAGTTGTACATTAAAAATTTTCCAATTAAAAGAAAAAAGACTGAATGTAGGAGTGATTTTTACTCCTCTTCCTCCTTTGGCCCAGTGTAAGCTAAACTAACCTACCTAACAGAAGTGGGAGAGGGAGGATGTTTTAGACTCCTTTGGCAGGATGAGCAGGGCAGGGATAGACATGCCAGCCTGGCCCCGCACAGTGACTCAGCACGCATAAATGTCATGTGCGTGCCAGCTTCACATGCTCACACTTCTACTTAGGGGCTCAGGCTCGAGCAGAACCCTAAGAACTTTATCATTTCCCTGAATGGGGAAAGAGGCAAAAACAGCTTCTGATCCAGACATGTAGGCTTCAAGTGTCCTTTGGTTGTTGTTAGATGCCGTAGAGTCGGTGTCCGACTCATAGCGACCCTGTGTACAACAGGTGAAACACTATTGTCAGTGTGTCTCTGCTATGCATACGGTTTTCAATGGCTGATTGTTTTCTGGGAGTGGGTTGCTGGGTCTGTCTCCCAAGCCTACAGCACCTGGTGTTCCCAGGCGGTCTCCCACCCAAGGACTAACCAGGCCCGTCCCTGCTTAGCTTCTGAGATTTGACAGGATCGGACACCACAGTGGTACAGCTACAGGTGGTGTCCTTTAGGGCAGATCCTTTTACCTGTCCTCCCTTCTTTTCTCCCTCTATCCCTCCCCCATTTATTTCTTCCCTTCTATCTCTCCTTCATCACCCAAAAGGGCCCTTGCATATCATAGATATAATGTACCCATTACTTTTGGGGAAAACTGTGAAGAATTATGAATAGAAAAAGAATTACATATAGATGTGTCTGAATCGTATCACTAAATATGTTGGGATTTGTGTGGTGTAGATTGTAGCAAGGGGTGGGGCACAGAGGAAGGGGAGGAAAAAGCTCCTTGAAGCAGGTAGAGTAGATGCCAATAGTATATCGTAACTGTTGCTCGTTCCTGGGATGACGGGTGATTACTGAGCAGACATAATGCGCTAGACATTTTATGGGTATTTTCTAAAGCTTTTTCTTCAGGAATATAAAAATACCTAAACACTACATTTAAGCATTGTGGCTTCTGATCCTGTCAGATCTTGAAAGCTAAGCAGGGTCGGGCCTGATTAGTACTTGGATGGGAGACCGCCTGGGAACACCAGATACTGTAGGCTTGGGAGAAGGACCTGGCAACCCACTCCCAAATATCAGTCCGCCATTGAAAACCCTATGAAGAGCAGAGAATCACTGACAATAGTGTTTTGCCTATTGTATGTAGGGTCGCTGTGAGTTGGATACCTACTGGATGGCACCTAACAACAGCAACAACAGACACTACATTTATGCTAACAGAAAACTGCATAGCACTGTCTTGAAGTAAAAGGACTATTTCTGAGAAATAACAATATTATAAGCTAGGCACCGTGCCTCATGCCTGTAATCCCAGTGATTCGAGAGGCTGAAGCAGGAGGATGGTGAGTCTGAGGCCAGAGGCAGCCTTTGTAACTTAGTAACTTGGTAAGATTCTGTCTTAAAATAAAAAAATACAAAAGCACAAGTTGCAGCTCAGTGGTAGAACACTTGCCTAGCATGCAGGAGGCCCTGAGTTCCAATCCCCAGGGCTGAAAAAAAATATATTATTAACACTGCATAATCAACAAGTCTAAGTTAATACTTGAAATGCATAAGTAGTCATTGTCAAGAAGCTGCATACGCATCGCCCTATGCAAGCTGGCACTCTGGCATTTTGGCAGGGCTCATCTGGCAACCCCAGGTGGAGAAGAGCTCTGCAGGGGTGTGCAGGCTGAGGGGGTGAGTAGGGGGGTACAACTGAGGTGGATGCTTTCATGAGGGAGTTTGTGGGAGTCATGTAGGGGACAACCTTTCTCCTTCATGCACACAGAGACAGAGCCCAGCACCATCGCTGTCCAGCCACGGGGAGTGAGCCTTGGTGGCCACATTGCTGGGATTCCTTCAGGCAACTTGGAGAGCAGTGGACACTGGCTGGGGAGACATTGTGGAAGAACCCAGGAATGGCAGGACATCCACAACGGACCACTGGGCTCAGGAACTCACTGGGCCCCTTATTGGAGCCTCCCAGAAAAATAACCAAGAGATCAAACCCAAAGTGCAGGGGCACCTGGGGTTTGCCTCATGCTGGCAGGGGCTCAGAGTCGCTGGGGTTTGGGCTTCAGTTCAGAGGAATCTTTTCTGCCATCTGCGCATGCACACACGCTCACATGCCCACACCTCCAGGCATGTGTCTCTCAGCTCTGAGGAGGAAAGTCCTCTCTGGGTGTGACGGTCACCCAGAGGGGCCTGAGGTTCTGTCTTGGCCCTACAGCTCCAGGTGCTATTGAGACACGCTGCCTGCTGAGGGGACAAGCCACAGGGAGAGGGTGATTTCCAGTTCTGCTCCCAGCCCATGGACTAACCAGGACACGTCTTTGCAGAGAGTTGTGAATGAGTCCCATGTTTTGCTAGTCAAGTAGGACATGATTGTGAGGGGGAAACTGACTGAAGCAAAATTATGGGAGGAGATATTTATTGCAGGCTTACAGTTAGAAGATTTTAGTCCATAGAGCAGGAAGGTGTGGGGGGAAGACAGGCATGGCAGGACCTGCTATAGACAACCTCACCAAGAGGCAGACCCAGAGCCAGACGGCTGACCAAACCTCCAAATCCCACTCCTCCCCCATGACTCACCTCTACAAAGCTAGACCCTGCCTCCCAAAGTTTCCACAGCCTCCACGAACAGTGCCACCAGCTGGAGACCCAATGTTCAAACACATGACCTTTGGGGGACATTTAGATCCGAACTATAAAGCTGGCTTCCAGAGGTATGGGTCCCTACAACCCTTAGGGCAACGGAGGACTCCCCAGGATGCCTGAGCCCCAGATAGGCATGTGAGTGGCGCGGTGTCTTCTCTTCATCCACCAAACTGTACAAATTTGGCTTCCTGTGTATGTGGGGATGAGCGAAGTATGACGTTTACTCTCCTGGCCAAGATTTCCTCACCTATATAACAGTGGGATGGCCAACTTGATGTGTGGACTTGACTGGACCACGGTGCCAGGATATTTTGTTAAATAGTATTTGGGATGCTTCCATGAGCGATGAGATTTAGTCAGTCAGTTTAAGTCAGTGGACTTGGGTAAGTATACCCTCCATAACGAGTACAACAAAGACAGCCTTGCCCTGAGCAAGGGGGCGTTCTGCCTACTAACAGCCTTGAGACTTGGACTGCAACCTTGGCTGCTTCCTAGGTCTCTAAATGGCCATCCTAGCCTGCAGATTTTGAACTTGTTCATAACTGCATGAACAAATTCCTTTAAAAAATCTTGTTATATATACACACCCTATTGCTTCTCTTTCTTTTTTTCTTTTTCTTTTCTTTGCAGTACTGGGGGTTGAGCCCAGGGCCCCGCGCTTACATGTTCTGCAAGTGCTACACTACTGAGCTGCACCCTCAGCCCATTTTTTTACCTCTTGAGACAGGGTCTCACTAAGCTATGTAGACTGCCTCTGGCCTCGAACTTGCAACCCTGCCACCTCCACCTCCTGAGCCACTGGGATCACAGGTGTGCGCCACTGTGCCCAACTTGCTTCTGTTTCTTGGGAACACCCTGACCAGCACAAACAGGGCTAAATGTGAAGATGTAATCAGCCATCAAGTGGGGAAGTTGTCTTGTCCTCCCACATGCTGGGTGGCACTGCTGTGCCAGGTCTAGACAGTGGGTTCCACAGGTGAGTCAGCAGGCAAATCGTGTACCTAGTCCATGGCTCTAGGGTGATGATTCCATTTTGCAGAGGAAGCAGACAAGCCTTAATTTGCTTTATATGCCTTAGATTGACTAGAAAACCTCTGCTTTTGTATTCTGTCATATGCATATACTTTCTTTCAACAAGCTGGAACTAGTCGCCCTTGCCTGCAGAATTGCAGGACAGATCTTTGCTTCTTTATTATTTCAGGGCATGACCTACCCTAAGATTCCTTGGCTGGTTTGCATTCCAGAGCTGTGCCGAGCAAAAATAGCACCACTTGTACTACTAGAACCTAAGCACGCCAAGCACTGGGAAAACAATCATGGCAAACGCTGATGGGCAAGAGACCACTCGATCACTGTGGCGGGGCCTCACAGCTTCTGCCTCTGTGCCCAGCTCTGTGCAAAGCACTATCTCAGTTCACAGGACCAGCCCGAGTGAGCTGGAGGATGAGGAAAGACCACAGGTGCACCCATGATGCCCCGTGCTGGCTTGAGAGCCAAAGGCCCACCACCCTGGAGGAGCAAGGACAGAAGTCTCAGTCTGATGTCTTCGCAGAAGAAACTTCAACAGAAACAGAGCCCACTGCACAGAAGAGGCACAGGTGCGACGTGCTAGTGGGAGCTGACACACTCCAATGTCCTTGTTTCGGTCTAATTGGCTAAGATGAGAATCCATCAGGGTCCGAGGACACTTGGCACCCAAGGTCTTCAAACTGCAGAATGCATCAGAATCATTTGGAAGGCTGAGTAAAATACAGGTTGCTGGGTCCTGCCTCAGGGTTTCTGATCCAAAAGACCAGAAGAAGAAAGGACACATTTAAAGTGATTTCTCTGGCCAATCACCCTTCCCTGGCCTCTAAGGCCCAGCTAACATCTCTGCAGGAAGCCACCCAGGGCGGCCACGTCTGTGCGTGGACACGAAGCTGTGGCTGCCTCCTTCCGTTGCTGCCTGCTGCCTGACAGGCAGTCTCTTTCCCTGACCAGAATGCAAAGTTCCTTTCCTTTAGCCTTCCTTTCAGCACAGGGCTGGGAATGTGGAGTTGGAGAACTTATATTTCTATCAAGTTTCTGGGTGAGGCTACTGCTGATGGTCATACCACACTATAAGAACCTCTGCCCAGCCGGGCGCGGTGACGCACACCTGTAATCCCAGGAGCTTGGGAGGCGGAGGCAGGAGGATTGCAAGTTTGAGACCAGAGGCAGTCTGCGTAACTTAGTGAGACCCTGTCTCCAAAAACTGAAACAATGGGCTAGGGGTGCAGCTCAGTGGTCCAGCACTTGCAAAGCATGCAAGTGCGGGGCCCTGGGTTCAACCCCTTTGTTGTTGTTGTTAGGTGCTGTCAAGTCAAGTCCGACTCATAGCGACCCTCATAGGGTTTTCAATGGATGACTGTTTTGGGATTGCCTTGGGAGTGGATTGCCAGGTCCTTCTCCCATTTTTGCGGTGCTGGGAATTGAACTCGGGACCTCAGAGACTGCAGTGCAGCGCTCTACCAACTGAGCTAAATCCCAGCCCAACCCCTAATACTGCATACAAAACAAACAAACAAACAAACAAACAAAAAAACAAAAACCTCTGCCCAAACCACTAGTTGGAGAGCTCTGTGGTTGTCAGTTTTGTGGTACTATAATAAAATACCTGAGATAAGTCAATTTAAAAAAGAAAAAATTTAT
This sequence comes from Pedetes capensis, assembly GCA_007922755.1. NCBI lineage: Eukaryota > Metazoa > Chordata > Mammalia > Rodentia > Pedetidae > Pedetes > Pedetes capensis. Next base: position 6,162 of record VMDO01032393.1, on the reverse strand, counting down.
TTGGGCTCACAGTTTCAGAGGTTTCAATCCATGGTCACTTGGCCCCATTACTTTTGGGCTTGCGGTGAGGCAGTACGTCATAGTGTGGGCATGTGGCAGCTGGGAAGCAAAAGGAAAGTCAGGAAGGGGCTGGGGCCCTGATATCCACTGCATATGGGCACAAAACAGAGTGGTGTACTTATTGTTTGCAAGAATTCAAGACTTTTGGTATTCACCCAGTGGCCCTAGGCAGAGAACAGCAAAGCTGCAGAAAAAGATGTTTGATAATCCTGATTCTCAATTAAAAATTAGACTTCACAGAGAAGTCAGTCTTGTCCAAATGCCACTGTCCTGTGGAAGTGGTATACAACACAGAAGTAGTTTCAATGTCCATCATAAAAGTCCGCACTCTGTCAGGACTGGTCATTCGGTCCCCAATCTGTGTGTGACACTTCCAGCTGCAATAGAATTTCTTTTACCAGAGTACATTCCACAAAGATTAAAAGTAAATAAACAAACAAACCCATGCTATATGGTTCCAAAGCCTGTGTGGTTTTCTTCCCCCATTTTACCACAAGTACCCAGCTAGGTGGATCTTTAATTATTTAATAACTATGATTAAATTGTTGAACTATAATCAAAGGATGCAATTTTAAAACAAAATTATTCCACTCACATTCCCAGCCCTGTGTGGAAAGGAAAGCTAAGAAAAAGAACCTTGTATTCTGGTCAGGGAGAAGGACTGCGTGTTAGACAGCAAGCAGCAAACAAAGGAGGGAGCTCCTGCTTCAGGTCCCAGCGCAGACCTGGCAGCACTAGGTAACTCCATGCAGAGGTAGTGGCTGAGCCTTAAAGGTCAGGCAGCATCGTTGATAGGCTAGAGAAATCCCTTTGTTGTTGTTAGGTGCCTTCCAGTCAAGTCCGACTCATAGCCACCCTCATAGGGTTTTCAATGGCTGACCGTTTCGGAATTGCCTTGGGAGTGGGCTACCAGGTCCTTCTCCCATTTTGCAGTGCTGGGAATCGAACTCGGGACCTCAGAGACTGCAGAGCAGCACTCTACCAACTGAGCTAAATCCCAGACCGGAGAAATCCGTTTAAGTATGTCCTTTCCTCTTGCCAGGAGGTTTCTGGTCCAGGCGATAAGCAGGGGTGAGAACAAATCGTCCTAAAGGTCTTTCCAGCTCTACGTTGCTTATCTTTCCTGAAGCACACCATCCACCAAGGCCCGGGGCTGGATTGAATCACAGTGAATTCTTCTGTGCAGGAGTTCTGTCTTCTCATAACAGTGAACGCATGCCAGGGATCAGAAAGGAAAGGCTAAGGCTCCCGAGAGGCTGAAAACATTGAGCTTGCTGCTGCAGCTGTGGAAGCCACTGTTGATCCCAGAAGAAAGAAGAAATAGTGTGATGATCCAAACTGCTGAAGATGGAGTGAGCAGGGGAGAGAAATCTGAACACCACCTGTGTGGTGTCTTCTAGCAGAACAAGATCCATTCTCTACCCTGCTCCATGCCGAGGGCCCTCTGAGGATGACACCAAGGGATTCCCTTGCTAGGGAAGCAGAGGAGGAGAGCAGAAGGCGGAGAGAGAGTGAGATGGGGTATCTACTGCTCCCCCTGGGCCTTTCCCTCCCTGCCTGGCTGCTGGCTGCATTTGGTCACCTTTGGGGAGCACCAGCCCCACCTGGTTCCTGCAGACAGTTCCCTGCCTTGGCCTCTTCTGGCCTAGCCTCCTGCTGTAGATAAGCCTTGCATGACCTTCATCTGCTATTGCCACAGAAAAGTGCAGGGCAACCCATTAAGTTTGTATTTCAGGTAAATAATGAATAACTTTTTAGTATAAGTGTGTTCCAAGTATTATAGATTTAAGTATACTTATAGTTTATATCGGGCTAGAATTTAGCTCAGTTGGTAGAGTGCTGCACTGCAGTCTCTGAGGTCCTGAGTTCAATTCCAAGCACTGCAAAAATGGGAGAAGGACCTGGCAATCCACTCCCAAGGCAATCCAGAAACAGTCAGCCATTGAAAACCCTATGAGGGTTGCTATGAGTTGGATACTGACTCGACTGCACCTAACAACAACAACAACAACATAGTCTATATCACCTGCAGCTGACCCACTGTGGCATCTGATCCTGTCAGATCTCAGAAGCTAAGCAGGATCAGGCCTGGTTAGTACTTGGATGGGAGACCACCTGGGAATACCAGATGCTGTAGGCTTGGGAGAAATACCTGGCAGCCCACTCCTCAAAAAATCAGCCATTAAAAACCTCATGAATAGCAGAGAAGCACTGACACAGTGCCAGACATGGCACAGTGTCAGGTAATGTTTTGTTCTGTTGTACATAGGGTTGCTATGAGTCAGACTTGACTCAATGGCACCTAACAACAACAACATACCTATAGTATGTATCCTAAGAAATTATTGTTTATATGAAATACAAATTTAATGGGACATTCTTTATTTTCACTTCCCAAATCTCATAAACCTGTTGTAATCCCCATAATCCTGCCCACGGCCTGTAATATTTCCTTCATTAAACCCTTTTATTGGCGCTCTTTGACAGATCTCCCATTTCCTGTTGTTTCTACCTCATACCTAATGAAACTTCTGATTACCGTTGAGGTTCTCCGTGCTACACCAGCCCTCCCTGCTCCGCTGAGGTTGGGCCTTTGCCAGCCTCCTGGCCCTAGGTGTCCAGGTCTGCCAGCCCGCACTCCATCAATAACACATAATGCTTAGAGGCACCTCCAGGAGCCCCTTATGCAAATCCAGAGGTACTGGCTCTGCACAAGGCAGAGTCCATGTTGGATTGTGCCTGAGAACTATCCGAACCTGCCTTGACCTCCCCCACAGGCTTCAAGGCATGTGCTGAGATTTTTTTTTTTTTTTTTTTTACTTTTTTGAGACAAGGTCTTCTCGCTAAATTACGCAGACTGCCTCTGGTCTCAAACTTGCGATCCTCCCGCCTCCGCCTCCAGAGCCGCTGGGATTATAGGCGTGCACCACCACGCCCGGCATGTGCCAAGATCTTCATGATAGACACCTGAAGCATCAGCTGAAAGTTACACAGGGCAGTGGAACAGCCCAGGCTTTGCTATGGAGCAGTCTGAACCCTTGAATCTGGGATGTGACGTTCCTTGGCTGGTCGGCTTTGGCTGCTCTGAGTTTAAATTTCTTCATCCATAACTTGGAGATCTATTTACTCCACCTCCTGTGTCCTTGGGAGGAACAGAGATACTCTGTATAAAAATGTTGCACATAGAAGGCATTCCCAAAACAGTAGCGATTGCTATTATAGTTGGCTGTATGTATGTCTATCCTGTGAGGCTCTTAGAGCAGAACCAGGAAACACTGCCTGCTTTAAGTCAGGAAAGGTGTGAATCAGGACTGTATCCTTTCACTGTACCTCTTCGATCTCTATGCTGAGCAAATAATTTGAGAAGCTGGACTTAATGAAGAACATGGCATCACGATTGGAGGAAGACTCATCAACAACCTGTGTTATCCAGATGACACAACTCTACTTGCTGAAAGTGAAGAGGATTTCAAATCCTTACTGAGGAAGATCAAAGAACACAGCCTTCCGTCTGGATTGCACCTCAACACCCACAAAACAAAGATCCTAACAACTGGGTCACTAAGCAACTTCATGATAAATGGAGAAAAAATTAGGCTGTCCAAGATTTTGCTTTACTCGGTCCTATGATCAACATCCATGAAATTATCAGTCAAGAAATCAAAAGATGCATTGCTTTGGGAAAAGCTGTTGCAAAAGACCTCTTTAAAGTGTTCAAATGTAAAGATGTCACATTGAAGACAAAGGTACACCTGACTCATGCCATGATGTTTTTATTTGCATCATAAGGTTGTGAAAGAATTATGTTGCTGGAGACAAATATTGAATATCCATGGATTGCCAAAAGAAGCAACAGATCCATCCTAGGATTATAACCAGAGTGCTCCTTGGAAGCAGGGATGGCTAGACTGTGTCTTACATATTTTGGAAATGTCAGGAGATCAAACCCTGGAGAAAGACACCATGTTTCAGAGAGTGGCAGGTCAATGAGAAAAAAGAAAGCCCCTCAACTAGATCAATCGGCACAGTGACTGCAACAACGGGCTTAAACATAAAAAAGATCATATGCCTGGCACAGAATCGGGAGTGTTTCATTCTGTTGTACATAGGGTCACTATGAGTTGAACCCAACTAGACAGCACCTAACAACAACTACAACAACAGCCTGTGAGGCTGAGCCCCTTGAAGGCAGGAAGTCTTTCCACCCGACAGGTGGGCCCAAGGCAGTGCTCAGAAATATCAATAGAGTGTGAGCTAAACTGGGTTGACCATCTGACAAAGGTCATGGAATGGACAGAGCAGGTGCTGTCACCACGAGCTGAGCTTCTAAGAAGGAAGAGCTTATTATGAGAAGACAGAGTCAGACCTTCAAAGGCCCAGAGCGGGACAGTGAAACATGAAACATAAGTCCGTATTTTAGCAGACTTAGCATGATCATTTCAGTGATTTTTTTTAAAGCTATCAACCTCTTCCCCTTGATGTGCAAGTGACCAGCTTCACTGGTAGATTAAGTACAAGCTTTACTAGTTGTGTGATCCAGTATTGGAAGTGGACTGAGGCAGGGAGCTTTGGGAGTGGCGGCCTCTCTCCAGATGGCTTTTGCCCACATCTTCCACTTCTTACTAGTGCCAGAATTGCTCTTCCTGGCAGTACAGCAGATCCTGGCTGGTTTCCTCTGGGCCACAGCCCACTCAATAGCTCTAGGATGCCCTGGCCAGCAGTCCAAGGATTTTGGGGTGGATTTCAGGGGTGGGAGTCTTCAGTGTTTTGTTCTCTTGTACATATGGTTGCTATGAGTTGGACTTGACTCAATGACAACTAACAACAACAACATACCTATATGTATGTATGTTGTGTCCTTAAAAATTAGGGGGACTCATCTGGGAAGCCCCAAAGTAAAGCTCAGACACTCCCTAATCCCAGGTGACAAATGGCTTTTGGGGACCCTGGGCTAGCCAACTCTTGGTTTGGCATAGGGCTGGGCATGATCTCCATCAGAGGCCCCCCAGCCAGGCCTGATCTGAGCTCTGCAAAATCAATGCAGTTAGGAGCACCTGAGCACAGAGAGGCTGGAGCCCCGCCTGGCCTCAGACCTCCAGGGCACAACATGTTCCCATTTTGCTGAAGTCAGAGGCTTGGAGCCAGACCAGGCTGGGGTAAACCATGGAGACCAGGGAGGATCAGAGCCACCTTGCAGATCCAAGAATCCATCTCTTTGCCATGGGGACACAAGCCATAGCCCCATTTCCCAAGTGCTGTTCTCCAGAGAGGCAGGAAGAATGGGTGAAAACAAGGCAGCTGAGACAAAGCTGCCCATGTCACCCATCCGAGACTGAGCATTCACAACGGAGAACATCTACAGGAATAACCTAAACTACTAAGCCATTCAGATCTCCTCAAGGAACCGAAGACATTTTGGTTTTCTTTGTTCTCAATGGATAAGTAGCTTGCTAGGAAAAGCTGATTGATCTCAGGCAAAATTTTAAAACCTCTTTTCTCTGAAAGATCGGGTTGTGTAGCTTAATATGACACTGGCAGATTGAGAAAACGTTTCAGCAAAGTCAAGAATGGCAGGGTCATATAAGCCACTGAGGGAATCAGGATATGTTGAGGATACTTTTGAGGCTGACTTTCAGGACAAGGGACTAACCAGCATCCATAACAAAGCAGACAGGAGCTGTGATGTATAGATCCTCTGAGTTCTTGCCATCGGGTAGTTTGTAGCAATAGGCTATCTATTTTTGGCCACCTGTGAGGGCCCACTGCTAGTGGGCTCAGGGTGTGAGTTTAAGGGGACCACAGCTCTGAGGATGAGAACACTGGCTGTGGCTACAGTCCTGTCAGAGAGCAAGAGAAGTTTCTACAGAGCCCGACTAAAGTGGCCACCCTCATGCCCAGCCCTCTCTGCTGTGTGTGCATCAGCCATCTCTGGGACCCACCTAGGTGTCCGGTGGGTTCTGGAGAGGTATGTCCCACCCTTTCTTAAAGAGGCAAAGACCCTCATGCAGGCTCCAGGCCTTGTTTTCAGAAGGGCCCTGGAGATCAACTGGAATCTCTTCCCATGTGGGGTGTGAGTCCCCTGGCTCAACAGTAGTTTCTCCT
>VMDO01032392.1:0-19023 GCA_007922755.1 Pedetes capensis | reverse complement strand
TTCTGGTCTCCTGTCATTTGTGTCTAATGCATTAAACCTATTTTTGAGGTGGTCTCTGAATTCAGGTGGGATATACTCAAGGTCATACCGTGGCTCTCGTATACTTGTTCTAATTTTCTTCAGCTTCAGTTTGAACTTGCATATGAGAAGTTGATGGTCTGATCCACAGTCAGCACCTGGTCTTGTTTTGACATTTTGTGCAGAGCTTTTCCATCATCTCTTTGCACATATGTAGTCAATTTGATTTCTGTATGTTCCATCTGGTGAAGTCCATGTGTATAGTTTCCGTTTATGATGTTGAAAAAAATGTATTTGCAATGAAAAGGTCATTGGTCTGACAAAATTCTATCATGCGATCTCCAGCTTCATTTCTGTCACCAAGACCATATTTTCCAACTACTGGGCCTTCTTCGTTTCCAACCTTGGCATTCCAGTCACCAGTGATTATCAGTGTGTCTTGATTGCATGTTTGATGTATTTCAGATTGACTTAGATATCGATAATTTAAAAAGATACCTCAGGTACCTTCCAGTTTGAGAATCCCTCTTTTACTGACTTAGTGGAAACAAGGACACCTGTATTTTACTTAAGTGATTTACACTTTTTTTTTTTTTTTGGCCAAAATGGGTGCCATATTTTTGACCTCCGAGGAATATAGATCTAGCCCAGATTAGTAAACCTAATATGTGAAAATACATACAAACTCTAGAGTTGGATTTTAAATCAAGGTGAATGATACTTAAACATACATGCCCAAAATTGGAAGTATAAATATTCTTAATTCTTTCAGTGCAGTCACTTAGGGAACTCCATGTATGTTTTTTCCCTTTTATGGTTCAGATATGAAATGTCACTCACAGGCTCAACTTTTGAAGGTTTGATGGTGCTATTTTGGGAAGCTCTGGAGACTTTAGGAAGTAGGAGTTAGCTGGAGAAAGTAGACCATTGAGGGTAGGTCTTTGGAGGTATCTTGTCCCTGGCCCCTTCCTGTCTTTCTCTCTGCTTCCTGTCTGACATGAAGTGAACAGCTCTCCTCTGCCACATCCTTCCATCATCATGATGTTCTGAGTAAGCACATGGGGCCAAGCAACCATGGACTGAACCCTCTGAAACCATGAACTAAACTGTATCTTTCCTTCTGTAAGTTATTACTGTCAGATATTTGGTCACAGTGATGATAAAAGTAACAAATATACTCTCCATGGCCTCAAAAGTTTCTACACATACTTTAGTGAAAAATTCCAGTAATCTTTTTGGATATTTCAGAGTTTTTCAGAACATGATTGACCTCATCCCTAAACCGGTTTGATTCCTTTTTCTTCTATCTCTTTCTTTATAAACACAAATGAAATTATGCATTCTGTTTATTACTATTCTCACAAGTCTTGGCTTGGACAAATGTGTGGGTATTTCTAACATTCATATATATTCTTAAGGGATTAAAAAAGCATTGATGATATTAAAATTTAAAAATTACCTAACAGTTCAGAGTATTTGAAGCAATGAAATAAATATTAATATAGCATTTTAAGGTATTTACTTTGAAAAAAATGATATAAATTCTGAGGTGGTCTGAATTTTAGATCAGTAGATGTAGATGTAATTCACCTATTTGTATGGATATGAATGTCTTATACATAGCACTTGTCATACACTATCTCATCTGCTATGTCTGATTGTAAAAGACATTGTTTAATAATACAGAAGATCTCATCATTTAACATCTTTGCTGAGGCCCTACTGGATACTAGACATTTCATTGGATAATAGGCTGATTAATAAGAATTAACTAGTAAAAACAGTACATAGGACACAATTTATTGGTTTCAAGGAGTTTTGAGTCTACTAAGGAGCTTGCAGTGTTATGTTGTTGTTGTTGTTAGGTGCCGTCGTGTCCAACTCATAGCGACCCTTATAGGGTTTTCAATGGCTGACTGTTTCGGGATTGCCTCGGGTATGGATTGCCAAGTCCTTCTCCCATTTTTGTGGTGTTGGGAATCGAACTTAGGACCTCAGAGACTGCAGAGTGGTGCTCTACCAACTGAGCGAAATCCCAGCACTTGCAGTGTTATAGGAAGGAATAATCATCTTTACCCAATTAAAGATAAAATACCATTTCTCTAACTATTAAGATCAAGGTGAGGGAAATGTGTCCTCCTTCCTTTCTCTCAGAAATCTTTTCATACTTGGTTTTGGGTGCCACTAGCACCTAGAAGCCTGCAGCCGTAGCTCTGTGGCATCCGATCCTGTCAGATCTTGGAAGCTTAGCAGAGTCGGGTCTGGTTAGTACTTGGATGGGAGACCGCCTGGGAACACCAGGTGCTGTAGGCTTGGGAGACAGACTGGGCAACCCACTCCCAAAAATCAATCTGTCATTTAAAACCCTATGAACAGCAGAGAAGCACGGACAATAGTGTTTTGCCTGGTGTACATAGGGTCGCTATGAGTCGGATACCCACTCGATAGCACCTAACAAGAACAACAAGATGCACCTAGAAACTCTTACCAGCTAATTCCTCTTACCTTGAAACTTTGGGGATTTGCACACTAAAGTCCATATTAGGACATAGAACCACCATTAGTACAGTTTTGTGGTAATATTGGAATGTAATAATGATTTCTAATGTTTTCATGTAAAATCATACCCCAAATTTCTAAGAGAAAGCTTAAGAATAAGATTGAACCCTGCCTGGTTCCAATAGCTGTATTAAACGTGTAGTATTATTTTTGAGTAAGCTCACAATGGTGGCCTGATTAACAGGCTAATATGAATTAGAAAGCTGTACAAATACATACAACAACAGAACATTTACATTTCTATTTGCTTAATTGCCAGAAAATATAAAATTGAAGTGCAGTGTGAGAATATTTAAGCTAATAATAAGGAAACATTTCCAGATAGTATATAGACTGCAAGAAAATATAATGAAGTACAACTCTTTCAGGAGTTAATTCTTGGTCTATCTGAATTAACTTACATGTGATACAGGTGAAGGAAGATGATCAACTTTCCTAATCCCACTCAGCCCTCTGAATACAACACCTTTATATACTTTCAACCACTCAAAGTTGTTGGAAATCAATTTAATTTGGATGATTTTTTTAAATGCATGAAACCAATTATATTTCTTTCCAAATGTGTACAAAGCAGGGTTAGTGAAACCATGAAGTAAATATGTAGGCAATCTGTTTGTCAGGGAGTTATTTAAAACAATGCAGTTTTTCTGTTTAGCAATGTAGATTTACTTAATCTTGAGCATGGGACTAACAGCCTCCTTTGGGAATATGTCTTCTTTATAGCTGTGAAGACAACATGATCTTTTTAAACCCATGGGGTCACTGAAGAAATAGTTGAGTAGGTGTGTGAAGTAAGGATTTTAAATCCTACATTTAGCATGAAAATGAAAGTAGATAGGATTTATAAATTAAGCATATTAAAATGTTTACATAGTGAATGTTAAATTGGTTATTAAATGAAATAGCTTGATAATAATTATTGAGAACATAAATTCTTATAAATACTTACTAGAGGCTCAAAAGATATTACAGAGTTAGCTTTTAGTTTTTCAAGTTTTTTTTTGAAAATCAGCTTTTTTTTTTTTGTCTTGGGTTTGAACCCAGGGCCTCATGTATACTTTGCAAGTGCTCTCCCACTGAGCTGCACTTCTAGCTCCTTCTTAAATTTTTTATTTTTATCTTGAGACAGGGTCTGGGTAGGTTATGCAGGCTGCCTCTGGCCTAGAACTCGAGATCCTCCTTCCTCCACCTCCCAAATTGCTGGGATTACAGGCATGCACCCCTGTGCCTGATTGAAAATTAGCTTTATAACAAATACAATTATTCAGGTGCTAGGAAGTATTAGAGTTAAGGTTAAAGAATAAAAAGTTATTGCTACCACTGGAATTGATTTATAAAACATGATGGTAAGCATAATTTAAAAATAATGTGATAGCCAGGCGAGGTGGCACATGCCTATAATCCCAGTGACTTGGGAGGCAGAAGCAGGAGGATCTCAAGTTCAAGACCAGAGGCAGTCTGCATAATTTAGCAAGACCCTATCTCAAAAGGTAAAAAAATTGGCTGGGGGGTGCAGCTCAGTGGGCCAGCACTTGCATAACATGCAAGCGCGAGGCCCTGGGTTCAATCCCCAGTACCGCTCCCCCCCCAAAAAAAAAGTTAACATTGTTTTACTTTAATGATCTGTTAGTTTCTCTTAAAGTACTACTACTATTTTGCTGAGATTTGTACCCCTTCCTTTATCCTCCTTTTCAGTAATTATAATAGCAATATTGACGCATGTCTATGTCCTGGGAATTTTTGTTGTTTGACATACAGAGTCTTTAAAATTTAGAATACCAAGGAGGACTGACATAATAGGAAACTTAACATATAGTTATCGAGGAATGAAGTGTTTGCATTTCAGACATGATCATGAGCCCATGTTTTATAGGTCAGTCAGTGAGAAAAAGACCAGGAGAATTAGTTTTTAGTAACAGTTGCTTAGAGTGCTTAACATAGAAGGTGTGAATTGGGTTCTTTAACTATTAGCAGCATAGCGGTGCCCTCAGTATGATATTCAAAAGTAGTAGTGCTTAAAATAATAGAGATATTGAAATAATTATATCTATGTCTCAACTGCTTCTATCTCTACTCTCTTATAACAGGTATAAATACATGAGTAGTAAAAATGAAGCACTTCCATAAGTATTTTAAGGCCAGCAAAAGCTGACTGGGTTCCGATATGTTCTTGTATACTCTTGCAAACTTTAGCTGTGACTGCAATCATTACTATTTCAGACAATTTTAGTGACTTGCTGTGATTTCTTCAGGTATGGATTTTTTTTTTTTTTTTTTTTTCGGAACTGGGGGTTGAACCCAGGGCCTTGTGCTTGCATGCTCTGCAAGTGCTGGACCACTCAGTTGTACCCTCAGCCTTTTTTTTTCTTTTTTTTTTTTTTTTTTTTTTTTTTTTTTTTTTTGGAGACAGGTCTTGCTAAGTTATGCTGACTGCCTCTGGTCCTGAACTTGCGATCCTCCTGCCTCTGCCTCCCCAGCCACTGGGATTACAGGTGTGCACCACTGCACCTGGCTAGGTATGGATTTTTTAAGAATTCAGCTGATGCTTGTTGAACTCATTGGAGAAATCAGCATGACTTTTCATTCTACTCTGATTAAGTGGTAACTAGGAAAATTTGAAAGTTTTCAAAACTGTCTCATTTCTTGGTGAAAATTTATTCACACAAAGCGAAATATAGGGTTTAATTTTTGTTTTTTTGCTATAGAATTTTATCAGTTATTCACCCCAAATTATTTTGTATTTGATATGGATAGGACATTGTACTGGGTTGGGAAACTCTTGCTTCCTGGGAAGTTTTGTCCCTAAAGACCTACCCTCCAATTCACTTTGTACTTTGTCCAGCTATAAAGTTTTCTGGAAAACTCTCCACACATCCCAGTAAGATATTTGTGTACTTACTCTTTTTTTAGAGGAATTATAAATTCAGAAACCTCATAAACAATATGATACGGAGGACAGTAAAATAACAATATTATAGGGAATAAATCATATTTTGTTTGGTTACTAAAAGAAAAGAAGATTGTTTCCATGTGCCCCAAAGGAATTTGAACTTAGTTTTTAGGATCTAGAGTTCAATAAGGTACTTTTGGGACTTCTTTCTATTACTATGATCTTAGTAACATCCCTGTGATATTTGATTTAACCTTAGTAGTGAAATACATTTCTATACACTTATAAAGATTCTCCTTAGTATGGTAGTACTATGTATTTGATAGTAAATATATTGCTGCACTTGAAACATGATAGAACTAATTGAGTCTTCAAATCTTCATTTAAAAATGTCATTAAAATTCTCTGCATTCCATGAGAGCAACCATACAGTGTCTGGTGTAAAACCTTTTGGATAGTCTTTGTGTCTAGTTTGAATTGCTTTTGTTCATAGGATTTGGCTGTGTAGAGTTATTTCTGAATATCTCAGCAGTTGAGATAAACCATAAATACCTAAAGTGAACTGGATGTCTGCTTAATCTCAAGAAATCTTCAGGTTCAGAAATATGGGTTCATCAAACAGAGAAATCAGCTAATCTTTAAAGTAAAATGTAATGAACCAATAAAAGAACCACAGTTCAGATGGCTGACATCATACTAAATGTCTTCCAGAAATCAGAGATTTTCTCATAGGGTGCCTTTTTTTTTTTTTTGCTAATTTTTTCTCTTATAGAATATACAAAGACTCAATTGAGAATTCAAGACAATCTGTAGCTATGATATGGGTTTATTGCCTTTATTAGATTAGAAGTCAGGCTATGACAGATGATACTTTCTAGCCTGCTTTCTAATTAGAAAATGAATAATATATAAAGACTTTTCATCATATTATTGAATACAGACACAAATAAATGTGACTTATTTTCCAGATTATAATAGTATAAAAACAATAAATAGATAACTATTTTTAATACAACGTTTGTTTGGTAGGGTACCCAAGAAGTTGATTTATCAGAAGCTAAATTGGCTTTTTAAAATTTTGTGTTGTGAATTTTCTTTTAAAATTTTTCTTCTAGAAAATTTAGAAAATTTTAGAAATTTTCTTTTAGAACATTTACATAATAGTACTGACAATGTAAAAAGAAAGTTCACTACAGAAAAAGTTTCGATCTTAAACATAATTGGAACCCAAGCATACATAGAAAAATATTACCATAAAAAGACAAGTAAATGGAAGAGAAGTCTTTGGTGGTGGTGGTGGGGGTTGGACAGGGGAAGGAAGTACACAGAGGGTAAGGGGGAACTTATCTGTGTAATGTACAACAAAATGCATATATGGAAATGTCATAATGAAAAGCACGTCAGAATGAATCCCATTAAGGTGTACATTAAAAATTTCCAATAAAAAATTTTGTGTTGTCACATAGCTGGTGATCTCAAGAAGTCAAAATTACAGCTATAGCTTGGACATCAGGGAAGTACTAGCGTGAACAAAGCAAAGTCATAGGAAACTGGTTGTCCTAGGGTATATGAGCTTATGGAGGAGGTCAGAAGGGAATGAGAAAAGGGTGTGGCATGGCATAGAAGAGGTAGAAAGGGTAACTGAAAACACATACCCTGCTTTGTGTTTCTTTGTTTGGGGTCATGGGACAGAGAGGAATGGGAGGGGATGGATAACAAAGACTAGAGGGAGTGGGGGTTAAAAATTGGTAATTAGAAGACATTATTTTTCAGTCTTCTTTGTACTTCTAAAAAACCCTTATTCTCTGTGTGATCATTGATAGCAACTGCCTCAAAATACATACTTCCAAGAAGTAAGAACAATATGAATTAGTGGAAAGTCCACTTGACTAGAAAGAAGTCTAGTCATGTGTAAGACTTGGTTTTTATTACCTGTGAAACAGTGGATTTATACATACTCTGCATAGTTCCTTCTAGTTCTGTTTTATTGTGATTGGGTGATTCTAGAAATAAATCCTTCCAGTCTGGTTTACTTGCTTTTGTACTTACAGACTTCTCAACTGAGGATTATAGGCAACTTTGCCAGAAGAAGTTTATGTTAACTCACAAATAAATTTAACTGGTGTGCTCCTAAGTAATTCCTAGAAATTTAGAAGTGGCTACTCAGAATCTGCCTATAACCAGGTTGGCATTGTTGAGACCCATTGGTTTGTACATTTCAAGTGCAGACAATAGAAGTCTTGTGAACTAGCTGGAGTTTAGTGGAGGTATTCTAACCAGGACCCTACTTTGGTAGTGAATATTATAAAGGAGGAAGATTTATTATCACTTTAATACTAGCTCAAATCTATTTCAGGTCTGAATTGTAGAGCTCAGTATAATCTTGTTGGATTGAAAACTCCCATAAAAAATGGTGGCTGCTGATTTGGTTATTTTTGTTGGATGAGTGCAGGGCTTGCATTTTCATGGATAACTGTTTTTCTGAAGTGAAGAAGATGAAAATTCTTGGTGGACATATTAGGTTCAAACCAATAAAACCTGAAAAGCAGTTCATTGTATAAAAATATGCCAACACTTTCCTGAAGCTAGGGTATTTATGTTGTATCTCGCATGAGAGTTGAGAGAATATAGATTGTATAATTTTAATAAAGACATGGCAGAATGACAAATTATATCAAAGTCCAAAGTGGGTAGAGGCAAAATGTAAACAGAAACTGCATTGTCCTGAGTTTGTATAGAGCTGGATAAAGTTTAGAATCTTCATGGGGCTTCCTTTTGTAAACTGCCTTTGAGAGTAGGCTTAATTTGAAGTTAAAAAAAAAAAAACAAAAAACAGGCAATCTTCTTCTGCAGAATTGTAATATTTAGTAACACTTTCCATTAATAGTACAATCATGAATCAATCATGTCTCTTAATCTACAAAGCATTGTGGTGCTTCCAAATGACATCTTGTCAAATATAACAAACCATATTATAGGGTTTATCCTAGAGGTGCATGTTCATTTTCTGCATTACTAATGACTGAGAAATGATTTTACTGTATGACATGTTGCTGATTATGGCTTGCTGTTAGTTATCTATATGAATACACCTATTTTGGGAAAAGCGAATACCTCTCAAAAGAACAGGTGAATCTATAGGATAGTGTGTGAGGAGATAGTCTCTGGAGCCAAATTATCTTAAGTACAAACCTGGCTCTGCCACTTACAAGCTACAGGAATGTGGATTGATTACATGTGACTTGTATAGAACCAGGTTTCTGGCTTGTCACATCACGCCTATAACCAGGTTGACATCTTTGGGACCCACTGCATTATATTTTTCAAAGCTTCAGTGTTCCTGGATGCTAAATTAGAATATTAATAGTATCTTTCTCTTAGAATTGTTTTGAGACTTAAGAGAATAATTCACAAAAAGGCTTTATACCAATGTCTGACACATAGTATTTAAGAATCAATAGCTAATATATATATATATATATATGTATATACATTATTTCAAATAAATACTAATAGCCAAAGGAATAAATAGAATTAACATTAAAATATGTCAAAACAAAGACAATATAAATCTCATTTCAAAGAAATGTAAAGAGGACTGGTCATTACAATCATGTGTGAGCCATATACAAGCCACACTAAACAGTACATTATTTTTTAAAAAATCTTGCTGGCATTGTATAGCAAGAAGGCTATTTCTAAGTGTATGAGAACTCCAAGTAATTGTGATGACATTACTTGAAATAGAACAGGGTCTTTTGGTGACTCTACTGGCTTATTTGTGTAACTTGTTTGGAGAAATGTCTAATTAAATATTTTGCCCCCTTTTTAGTTGGACTATTTGTATCACTGATTCTTAAGAGTTCTTTATATATTCTGGAAATGAGTTTCTTCTCAGATATGTGATTTGTTAATTTTTTGGTCCCAATCCATGGGTTCTCTTATTTTCTGCTGGTGTCCTTTGAAACACTAGTTTTAAATTTTGATGATGCCCAATTTATGTATTCTGTCTGATGTTGCCTGTGATTTGGTATCACCTAAAATATTGCTTGATCCAAAGTCATGAATATTTGCTTCTATTTTTTTTTTTTGTAGTTGTAGATTTTTTTTTTTTTTTTTTTCCCCCAGTACTGGGGGTCAAACCCAGGGCCTCATGCCTGCATGCTTTGCAAGTGCTGGACCACTGAGCTGCGCCCCTAGCCCTTTTTTTTTTTTTTTTTTTTTTTTTTTTTTTTTTTTTTTTTTTTTTTTTTTTTTTTTTTTTTTTTTTTTTTTTTTTTTTTTTTTTTTTTTTTTTTACTTTTTGAGATGGTGTCTCACTAAGTTATGCAGACTGCCTCTGATCTTGAACTTGTGATCCTCCTGCCTCTGCCTCCCCAGCGTCTGGGATTACAGGCGTGTGCCACTGAACCCGGTGTAGTTGTAGATCTTATGTTTAGATCTATAAGCCATTTTATCTATCGATTTATTTATTTATTTATTTAGCAGTAATTGGGGGTTGAGCTGAGGGCCTCACATATACTTTGCAAGTTCTTTACCACTGGGCTGTACCCCCAGACCATGTTTTATTTTTGATTTTGAGTCTGGGCCTTACTAAGTTAGGCAGGCTGTCTCTGGCCTCGAACTTGTGATTCTCCTGCCTCTGCCTCTCAAGATGCTGGGACTACAGGCATATGCTACCATGCCTGGCTGAATTAATTTTTGCATATGATGCAGGCAAGGATTCAACATCATTTTTTTCTTGTGGATATTCAGTTAGCCCAGCACCATTTGTTGAAATGACTGTCATTTCTCCACTAAGCGGTCTTGGCGTTGTTGTTGTTAGGTGCTGTTGAGTCATGTCCGACTCCTAGTGACCCTCACAGGATTTTCAATGGCTGATTGGGGATTGCCTTGGGAGTGAACTGCTGCCTCCTTCTCTTATTTTTGTGGGATTGGGAATTGAACCCAGGACCTCAGAGACTGCAGAGTGGCACTTTACCAACTGAGCTGAAACATAAGTTCAATGTCCTTTCTAAAATCTAGAGTTGATCTAATTTGTTCCAGTTAAATGGAAAACTAGTTTTTCTCAAATATATTTCACAGTAAATTCTCTTTTCATTTATGTTTCAGCTGCAACTAATTTTCTTTCTATTAGTCACATAAACTTTGTCCTCCTTACAGTACATTACTAATGTAACCACCTACTTAGATATTAACTATTACATTAATCTGAATTGAATTTCTGGTGGCTATCAAAAGAAAGAATTTGTAAGTCCATTATGTTTCTAGTCCTTTATTTCACTTGTGATAATCTTCATTCATTTGAAGTGTAGTTTTTGTTAAGTTGAATCTTCAAATTTTTCCTTACTTATAACTTTTCCATTTTGTATACTTTTTTGATTAGTATGTCAGTTACATGGATTATACCTTAACTTTATTCTAAATATTCAGTGTTTTCTAATTGAGAAACTAACATAGAAAGATAAAACATTTGCTTCTATAGGACTGAAAATTAAGATGTTGAATTTGTTACAAACAAGGAAGAGTAAACAGTCCTTCCAACCAGCAGTAACAACAATAAAACTCCTAAAATATACTAACTTTGAGACAAAAAGAAAATATTATATAACTTTTATTAGCCAAGAGGCAAAGAGAGACATGGAATAATGTATGTCTCTATGTAAAGAGAGACATGGAATAATTCCAATACTAAACTTTCGGATGGATTGGGAAGTCTTTCATAACTCTTGTAGGGAAATTTCTGTTGTTGGTAAGCTACCCAGTCTGTAGTGTTTTATTACAGGCGTCCAAATGGAGTAAGACAGTTTCCAAAAGAGAACTAAAACTTACATAAAGAAATTCCTCCCTTGTCCCTTTTGTACACCCCCATATGCTTGAATTACAGATTTACCCTTTTTCTTTGGAATTTCATTTTTATGAGACATTGTCTGCACAGTCTATAAAACAAGCCATATCTGTTTAATTGCCTTAGTTGTCAAAACTTTGCTGTCTCTTTAGCAGTCACCCACCTCTTGTTCTTCTGTTTTTCAGGCATACCTAGATCATAGTATTGACTGTAGCCTCTACGTATCTAATACATTCATGTCATGACATGCTTGTGCTGTTGGCAACAATTCTTTCAGGTATACAGATTTTGTATGAACCTGGAAAAAGTGAAAATGAAATGTGAAGATAAGCTAATTTTTTTCTTATTAGGGAACCAGTGAAAAATCTAAGTAAAATTTGCATACTCTCCCCTTTCTCCCTTTGTTACAAGGTCTTGGAACTGTTAGAGGATATTGCAGTTTAGCAGATGAAAATTTACTTCTCCAAACACTTTGAATGGCTTCAAAGAAACTGATGACAATTAAGGACTTCTTCAGCCAGAAACGTGGCTTTCTAGTTTCTCATTATAGTCTTGATTTTATCTTTCTTCATGAACTCATGTTAATTATCTCTTCCATCTGCATAATGGGCCTGGTAATAGCTAGCCGACTGGCCTTACATGTGTCCAATTCATGTTACTACTGCACTATGTAAAGAAGTCCCTCATGTTCTGTCAGCTTGTCGTATTGGGGTGGCTTGAGTATTGCTGTAATGCTGAAAGTTATACCACCGATATCTCAGATACCAGCAGGCCCACCCATGGTGGACAGGTTTCAACTGAGCTTCCAGCTAAGACAGACTAGGGAGAAGGACCTCTTAGCCCACTTACAAAACAATTAGCCATTGAAAACTCTCTAAATAGCAGAAAAACATTCTCAAATACAATGCTGGAAAATGAGCCCTCCCCGCAGGGTGGAAGGCATTTAAGAAACAATCAAGAAAAGACTGAGGAAGAGTTGCCTCCTCCAAGTAGAATCAACTTTAATGACAGGAATGGAGGAAAGCCCCTGGGATCTCCTTTTGCTGATGTGGCACAACTCAAAATAAGAAGAAACATAGTGATTGCAACAATAGGCTCAAAAATAAAAAGATCATGTATGTGGCACAGTGTCGGGTAGTGTTTCATTCTATTGTACCTAGGGTCTTTATGAGTCAGATGTGACTTGATGGCACCCAGCAAAATAAATATATAGTAGTGATATTCCTGAAAGTTGAAAATTAAAGTTTTGTAAATAGAATAATTTAAAAATCATCAGTAGACTTCATTATTTGATTACCATTATAAAATGAATCTTTTATAAGCTGACTACCTGTGGACTTACCTGTTTAATCTTAGCTTTTTTATTTTTAAATTGGAAGCAACTATTTTTACCAGCTAAGTAGTTTGGAAAATAATATTTGAATTTATCAGGCTGGCAAAGACTCTTTAATTATTTAGTTAAGAATATTAAATATAAAATACTCCCACAGTTAAGGATCTCTTCTTTGAAAAAGTCATAATAGCAGAGAAGTGACAATAGAATAATAGGAGTAACAAAAATTAGATATCTGTAGTCTGAAAATTTACACTTCGGTCTGGTTAAAATATTTGACCTATTGAAGCTGAACTTTGGTATTAGCTTTTCCCTTCTTCCCCTCCTCCTCCTCCTCCTCCTCATGTTGATTGTCTCTTCCATCTGCATAAGGGGCTTGGTAATAGCTAGCAGACTGGCCTTACATGTATCCAATTCATGTTACTACTGCACTATGTAAAGAAGTCCCTCATGTTCTGTCAGCTCCTCCTCCTCCCTCCTCCTCCTCCTGCTCCTCCTCCTCCCCCTCCTTCTCCTCCTCCTCTCTCTCTTTAAAAAAAACAAAACCCCTTTTTTGGTACTGTGCTAGGGATGAAACCCAAGACCTTTTGCATGCTAGGCAAACACTCTACCACTGAGCTATATCCGCAGCCCAGCATTTCTGTTTCTTAAGTTGTAAAGGAACCCAAAAGAAAGCACTTTGTTAGACAAATACTAACGTTAAAAAGAGATTATGTTTCCAAGAAAAATCACTAATTTTTTCTTGTTTATTAGTAATTTTTAATGTACAGCTTAATGGGTCTCATTATGACATTTCCATACATGCATTTCATTGTACATTGCTCATGTTAACTTCCCCCTTACCTTCTTATGACTCTCTTCCCACATCCCTTCCCTCCCCACCAATGGTCTCCTTTCTACTTGCATGTCTTTTTTGTGAGTCTATCTATATATGTACACCTTGATTTCACTAAATTTTAAAAAGAATAATCTACCATTTTGTCCTAATAATTTTCTTTTTAAAGGTCCCAGTACGTAGTTTATTTATTGGTTGTTTTACAACAAGCTTTGGTTTGATAAATAAGGACAGATTTTTTTAGATAGGTAAAATTTGTCTTTAGAATCATCTGCATTCTTTTTGAGGCCCTTACCTTAACACTCTTTGCTGTGTTAGTTTCCTAGCACTGTTGTAAGGAAGTACCCTCAACTGTAGCTTAAACAGCAGAACTTTATTCTTTCACAGTTCTTGAGTCTGAAAGTTAGAAATGAAGATGTTGGCAGGACCATGCTTCCTTTGGTGCCTCTGGTGGGGCTCCTTTCTTGCTGCTACTAGGTTAAAGTATCCCCAGACAATGCTTGGCTTGTAGTAGCATAACTCCCATCTCTGCCTCTGTCTTCACATGACTGTATTCCATTTGTGTGTACCTGTGCATGAGACTTTGTTTGGAAATAGTCTTA
This sequence comes from Pedetes capensis, assembly GCA_007922755.1. Lineage (NCBI taxonomy): Eukaryota > Metazoa > Chordata > Mammalia > Rodentia > Pedetidae > Pedetes > Pedetes capensis. The sequence goes on along the minus strand of VMDO01032392.1, from coordinate 4,938 downwards.
GTAGACATCACCAAATGAAGATGAGGTTATACTGACTTAGAGTGGGCCCTAATCCAGTATGACTCTTGTCTTCTATCCTTGAAAAGGTAAGAGTCATACTGGATTAGGGCCCACTCTAACCCAGGATAACCTTATCTTCATTTGATGGTGTCCACTAAGACTGTTTCCAAACAAAGTCACATTCACAGGTACAAGGAGTTAGAGCTTGAACATATCTTGTTTGAGAGAGACAATTCAAACCATAATCCCTATGTATTATCTTTAATTTCCTAAGGCTTTTTCTATGGCAGCCTATTGAGTTTCATCTTTTCTGTTATATTTGGATCTTGATCAATTGAGCGATCATTCGACCCATCCATCTATTTAACAAATAAAATGAATATCTGCTATATACCAGGAATTAGGGGCTGGGATTTAGCTCAGTTGGTAGAGCACTGCACTGCAGTCTCTGAGGTCCCGAGTTCAATTCCCAGCACCCCAAAAATGGGAGAAGGGCTCCCAAGGCAATCCCGAAGCACTCAGCCATTGAAAACCCTATGAGGGTTGCTATGAGTCGGATACCGACTCGACAGCACACAACAACAACAACAACAAACCAGGAATTACGCTAGGCAGGATCACAGGACAGAAGAAAATAAAGTCCCTGACCTCATTCACTTATATTCTATGAGGGGTTGATGGACAATTCTACATATGTGTTTGTATAAATATAAATATTATACATACATATATATGCACTTGACAATTGTTGCAAAGATAAAACATGGAAAGATGATCAAAAGATATGATCACAGATGGGCCTGGTACGTGTGTGGGATCTACATTTCAGACAGAGTGGTCAGTCAAGCTAGGTCCCCTGTGAAACAAATCTGTCTGAACCTATTGCTGGTTACCAGAAGCTTAAGGTAGCAATGGCTATCAGGAACTTTCCATGTAAAATGTAAAAAAGGTCTTTCTAGAAGTAATTCCTTAAGTTAGAGAAGGGGCACTAATATATATTTGGTTTTAGAAGGTAGCAAAGACAGTTTTGAAGAACATTTCCTGCTGTATTCATCCAACTAATATGTAGGAAGTGTACACAATGTCCCAGGAGCTGTGTTAGATTACAGGATATAATGGTGAGCAAGAAGAAGGTAGCTTTTGCTTTGATGGGACTTTATTTTATAGGATTACCTCTCCAAACTCTGATATAATCTGGAAACTTGGATAACAAAAAGCCAGCAGCTGATTGGTATGTGGGAGGAGTCAATTTGGATTTGATTTGACTTAGATCTTTCATTGTGATCTCTAGGTAAAAGAATTTAATATAATCTCATTAGTTGTTTAGAAGACATTTCCTATACAGTCCTTTCTTATGAAAGATCATATATCAAAATCATAAGGAGGCAAGAAAATTTTCTGTATGAGTGTTGATGGCTGACCCCAAATAAGCTATATTGTTTTCTGTGGATTTGATATGCTCCAGGGTTACTTACATAGAAATGTTATGATGGAAAGTATTGTTGTGATCTGTGAAACCCAGATGTGAGTCATGAAAGCTGGTGTAGACTAGATTTTACTTGATGATTTGTTTATTAACTTTTAGAATAAAGAATAAAAAGAAATCATGTGCTTTCATTTAAGAAAACAAATCTTTATTCTGTGGAGGACAAGTCAAAGTTTGTTGAGTAGCTTACCTGAAAAATGACCTAAGTTGTTACCCTGATTTCCTGTAGACTGTGTATATCTGCCAGCTATTGTTTTACTAAGCATGAATGAATCTCTGCCAAAGGATTTAAAAGCTCTTTTAGAACTATAAAATTCCTTAGTGCACAGAAATAAAATTTGCTGAGCTAAATGTTCATCAAAAGGTAATACATCAAGCAAAGAGAAAAGTCTCTAGACACACAGGCATATAGTACATTTAGATTTTCTTGTATATCATGCTAAAACAAAAATTATGGAATGCATCTGTTACTAGATTAAACCAGATTAAACCAGAAAGGGACATTAAAGATCTCTGACCTGTGCTGTGCCAACCATGGTAAGATTGAAGGGGAGTCAGGGGATTCACTGAGTGGTTAGTCAATCCCTTGTCTGTGTGTCTCATTCAGAATAACATCAGCAGTTCTGATATTCTTCCGCCTTCCTGGAACAAAGGAGAGACGATTCCTTGCTTCCCTTGCATTGCGTGTTTTATCTTACATTGATACTATTTTATTTTTTTCTGAATTGGGTCTCCTCCAAAGTGTAACTTGTTTTACAGGTATTTTTAAATATCTAAATGGAGACTGCAGCCATACCACTGTGGCATCCCATCCTGTCAGATCTTGGAAGCTAAGCAGGGTCGGGCCTGGTTAGTACTTGGATGAGAGACCGCCTGGATATTAGGTGCTGTAGGCTCAGAAGAAGGACCCGGCAACCCACTCCCCCCCAAAAGAAACAATCAGCCATTGAAACCTCTATGAATAGCAGAGAAGCACTAACAATACTGTTTCACCTATCATATGTAGGGTCACTATGAGTTGGATACCTACTCCACGGCACCTAACAACAACATACTCCTAGGAGTTTTTGGTTCACTATAACAGAATCTCATTTTAGTGCTATCACATGAAACAACCTAATTGGTATTATAAAAATTTCAATATATTTTGCCGTTACTTTTTTATTTGCTTTGAGTAGGGTTAGTTAAAACAGACCATTTATGAAGTCAGTGACACAGATTCAGTTCTGTGAGTCTGAAGTTCTGTTCTCCTTTGTAATCACATGTCTCTCTTGAGCACTGATCATTGATCTTACCAATATGAGTCATTGATTATAAGAGGAATCCAGGCAGAAAGGTGAGGATGGGTTGAGGCTGCATCATGACTGATGTGTGACAGTGGGCCCACTTTCAGGGATGAAGGTTATATGGTGGACGTATTTTTCCTATCCGTATGAAGGAATGTCATGATACAGCTGAGTTCTGTTGTATTACTTATCACAGGATATGATGATAGTTTCTAACAACATCTTATGTTAGGTGAAGCTTGTTATCTTTAATTCTTTGGAGAACAAAGACAATATGAAAGTAACTTTACAGTTTGGATAGAGAAAGTTAAGCTATTTTGCTGATTACTTATTATTGTATAACAAATTTCCCCAAACTTAGTGGTTTCAAATAGCAATAATCATTTAATTTCCTCACAAACATGCATTCTGGGCTTATCTTTGTTTCATGTGGAGTCAAATGAGATAGCTCAGGTGGGCTGTAGACTCCATTTCTAAGATGATTCTCTTGCGTGGCTAACTAGTTGATGCTGACTGTTGGCTGAGAGTTTAAATGGGCTGTTGGTCAGAGTTTTTAGTTCCTGTCCTTGTGGGTTTCCCCACTGGCTGTTTGGACTTTCTCAATAGTGTGGCAGCTGATTTCCAAAATCGGATTCTAGAAGGCAAGAAGTAAAAGCTGCCAACATCTTCAGTTGTGGGTCTGGCATCTGATTCAACATCTCTTGCACCATGTTCTATGGGTCAGTCAGTCATAGAATCCACTCAGATTGAAGAAGAGGAACATAGACCTCAGCCCTGAATGGAAACAGTGTCCAAGAATTTGCAGCTGTCTATAATTTACCATAGGCAGTTTTTATGGTGAGTAGAGAAGACTATCTTTGTTGCAGAAAAAATGTAGATACTTGAGTATTTCTGTAGTCTTAAAGTAGATTCTGTCAGTCACATCACATAACAACAGAATCAAGTCAACAGATATCACGACTTAATAATTAGCATTCCAGAAACCTACTCTAGATTTTCTACCATTCTTCTAAGTATACATCAGTGCATGGATCCCTGGTAGTAAACTTGAAGTCATCATTACTTCTTGGCAAAAACAGGTCACACTTTGTCTGTGGTCTCCCAATGTTTAGGTTACACATCTCTATTATCACTTTTAAAGGGCAAGTTTATATAGTACAGAATGATGAGACGCGTGTCACTAATCCTTATGCCATCATTCTTTTAAAAATTTTATTTTTGAAGCTTTTTTGTTATTAGTAATTTTTAAGGTACAACTTAATGGATCTCATTATGACTTTTCCATACATGCATTTCATTGTACATTGCTCATGTTAACTTTCCACTTACCCTCTCATGATCCTCCTCTCCCACCCTGTTTCGGCACCAGTGATCTCCCTTCTACTTGCATGTTATTTTTGTGAGCTTATCTATCTATATGTGTACATCCTGACTTTGACATAAGGGCAACATATGTGATAATCTTTTTCCTTTCTCCCATTACCCTTTCTTCTTGCTGCCTCCCCATTTTCTTTAGTCCATTATCTTTCCCTACTTAGGTCCCGTCTGCTTTCATGACTTGTATGTTTTAATAATGAACATATATTGAAGTCTAACATCCACATAGGAGATAAAACATGTGCTGTTTATCTTTCTGGGTCTGGCTTATTTCGCTTACATTGATGATCTCTAGTTCCATCCATTTTCCATAATTTTGTCCTTCTTTATGGCTGAATAAAACACCATCGTTTGTATATACCACAATTTCCTTACCACTCATCTGTTGTTGGACACCTAGGTTGATTCCATATCTTGGCTATTGTAAATAATGCCACAAAAAACATGGGTGAACAGGTATCTCTATAGTACATTGACTTATATTCCTTTGGATATATTCCCAGTAGTGGGACAGCCAGGTCATATGGCAGTCTATTTTTAGTTTTTTGAGTTGCTTCCATTCTGATTTCCATAATGGCTGCATTCCTACCAGCAGTGTGTAAGAGTTCCTTGCCAGCATTTTTGATATTTATTTTGTTGAGGGTAGCCATTTCTGACTGGAGTGAGATGGTATCTCAGTGTAGTTTTGATTTGCATTTCCCTGATGGCTAAGGATGTTGAACGTTTTTTCACATGATTGTTGGCCATTGTATTTCTCCTCCTCCTCCTCCTCCTCCTCCTCCTCCTCCT
>VMDO01032391.1:0-19028 GCA_007922755.1 Pedetes capensis | reverse complement strand
GCCCACTTTTAAGTTTTTTGTCTTGAGTCAGGGTCTCATTAAATTGCACCGGCTGCCTCTGGCCTCGAACTCGCGATCCTCCTGCCTCTGCCTCCCGAATCCCTGGGAAGACAGGGGTGCACCACCGTGCCCGGCCTTCTTCTGTCTTTTGTTGAGTTTTTTTTTTTTTTTTTTTTGTCTCCCTGGCACCTAGTGCTTTGCTGGCATGCAGTGGGTGCTTCATACATAACACCTGGAAACCCTGGAGGGAGGGGGAAACCTGATTCCATCTTCCAGGGGCGGAAGCGGAGGCTGGGAGTGGGGGAGGTGCCAGTCAGTAGCTTCAGGTCCCAACTGCAGAGCTGACTCGCAGAGTAACTCGCACCTGAGTCCCCTGGCTGAATGTCTGCGTGACGCTCTCCTGGGCTCTCATTGGTTATTGCGCTCTGAGGAGGCAGCGCCTGCGTGATATTTTGAGCCTCCGGTAGGGACCGTGCACCAGATTCCAGCCCCGAAATGGCCTGCTGTGGGGGTTGGTGCAGCTCGGATTTCTTCCTTGTCTCTGGGAACTGTTGGGATCCATTGGCAGGGCTGTCCTTAGACAGGGCTGCGCTGTGGGCGGGGGCCGTGGGCCCGCTGTCCTGTGTGCAGCGCGGGTCCTGATCCATCTCTCTCATGTCTCTCTCTCTTTGTTGCGCCCCTGCATGGTCTCTTGGCTCCGTGGCCTTGTCCGATTGCTTTGTATGGCTGTGCTGTGCCCCAACCCTCCTTGTGTGGCTGGTGTCTCTGCGTCTTCCTTCTCCCCTGTCACCTTCTCTGCTTTGTCATCTGTGTCCCTCTTGGTCTCTCCCTGACCCCGTCCATTGCACCCCTCCCGCCTGCTTCCCCGGGACCTGGGCTCTGCTGGCCACGCTTGTGGACTCGCCCACCAGTGGAGCTTGAGGCTACAAGCCCAAGGTGAGTGGGCCAGGGGTGGCGAGCTGCCCGCCAGGACGCACCGGGGCCCTGGAGGTGGGGCGCTGCCTGGGGGCCGGCTGCGCTCACTGTGACCCCCGCCCCTCCTCAGTATCTCCAGCTCAAGGAGAAGCTAGAGAATGAGTTCCCCGGGCGCCTGGACATCGTGAGTCTCGGGCAGGGATGAGGGGTCCACGGGGCCTTTGTCCGTCCCGTCCCTTGGGGCTGGGTGGCAGAGGGAGTGGGTTAGGCCAGCCTTGCCCTCTTCTCCCTGGTCACCCCTCCCTGGGAAAGGGCGGGTGTCCCCAGGAGGACGTCTCAGCGCCCCCACATCTCCTCCTCAGTGCGGCGAGGGGACCCCCCAGGTCACCGGCTTCTTTGAAGTGACCGTAGCCGGGAAGTTGGTCCACTCTAAGAAGGTATGTTGGAGGCCCACCTTGTGGGGCGGTCGGCGAGGGTGGGGGCTGAGGGTGGCGGCTGGGTCCCCGCTCAGCCCTCCTCCCCTTCCTCTGCAGAGAGGCGATGGCTACGTGGACACGGAGAGCAAGTTTCGGAAGCTGGTGGCCGCCATCAAAGCCGCCTTGGCCCAGGGCTAAGGAGCCCTGAAGGCGTAGGTGAGGCCCTGAGACACAGTGCTCCCTTTGGGTTCCCCTGGCCCGGGATGCTGTCAGGGAGATGGCCACATCCCCTGTGTCCCCAGAGCAGCAGGGACGAGCGTCGGCCCTGGGTGGTGCAGGACGATCCTGAGGTAGTGGGGGGTAGGGCTCCCCACACAGCTCTCCTGGTTCCTGGACGGCACGTGCTAAAGAGACCCACGTGTGTGGCCTTTGGGTCATCTCGGTCCCCCTGCCAAGAAGGGGTTCCCACCCGAGTGGGCTGTGTGCCTGGGGGTCACCCAAGTTCCCAGTGTATCTTGAGACACTTCCTGTGTCCATCTCCAGCTGCACTGCTAATGATCCCACTCTAAGCCTGGGAACCGGCTCGAAGAACTTTCTGCAGCTGACCCGCAGAAACCCCAGCAATTCTTTAAAACTGATTGGCAGTCCGAGAATGTTCTAGAAACCAGAGCTAGCTGTAATAGAACTGATTTGTTGTCTGCAGACTGCCTTAGAGCAGCCCCCTACATCTTCCCGTGCGGTCTAGAATCAGCTCCCACCTCAGCTCCCACAACACCTGGGGAGGCCAGGCCCCCTTCGCAGGCCAGAACCTGAGCTGAACCCCCAGCCCCGAAACCCTAGACTGGGCCAGCAGTTCCTGGACTTGCCTGGTTCCCTTGTCATTGAAGCCGGGGGCCCGTTCCCAGTCCACTACATTCTGGAACAAGTAACCATTTCCGTACCGCCCCCTGGAGCTGGCGGGTGGGATTTCATCTTCCTGCCAGTATGGCGCCCATGGGCTCCAAACCCAGCTCCTTCTAGAACTGGGCACCGCCTTCTAGCTCAGCCAAGAACTGCTTTGTACCAGAAAGCTGGTTCCCTCCTGCCTCCAACTCAGGTTCCACTTCCTACAATTCTAAATTTTTCCCTCTAATCATTATTATTATTATTATTGTTATTGTTATTATTATTACTACTAGAGATTGGATCTCATTCTTTATCCCAGGCTGGCTTCGAACTCTGAAACCTGTGTCTCTGCCCGCTGAAGTCTGGTCTGTGACACTTGCGTGCATAGAGCCGCCTCCTGCCCCCCTCTAGGCCTCGGTATCAGTTTCCCTGCCATGCTTTAGAATTGGGTGACTCGTTCCACATGCTGTGCCTGCTTCCAGCAGGCTTTGTACCAGGAAACTGGTTCTTCTATGCCTCTGACTCACGGTCCGTTTCTTAGAATTCTTTTTTCCCTTAGATTTCTTTTTTTCTTTATTGTTATTTTTTGAGATACGCTCTCACTTGGTAGCCCAGCTGGCTTCAGACTCTGACTGTCCTGTGGCTTGACCTCCCGAGTACTGGGGTTATGGGCCGGGCATGCGCCAGTGCCCAGGGCTCATTCCTAGAATTTGTTCATGCCCGGGTGCTGGCGCTGGACCCAGGGCACTGGGTGCTTTAGGCAGCCGCTCTGTATTCAGCCGCCCCCCCAGGATTCTTCACCATAGCAGAGTGAGGCCCCATTCAGCAAGGGTTTGCCCAAGCACATTAGAAGTTGACACAGCACAAAAACGTGTCACTGTTCCGCCTCGAGTGCAGATCTGAAACGAAGCAGGTCACCCTCCCGTGCAGTCCATCGTGCCAGAGCTGCACCATGTCAGGAAGTTGGGGTGAGGGTTTTCCTGTAGAAGCGCATTCCCCATGTAGACCCTCTCCAGCTCCCTCCCTCCCGTGGTTGACTTGGATGGCTTGGAGGCCCTGGGTGGTCAGAGGACAGATGACGTCATCCAGCAGGAGCAGAAACACTCTGTGTAGGAGGAGGGAGGCCTGCAGAGCGGCTGGGAGGAGCAGTTCTCCTTGTTGGCCTGGGTTCTGGTTTCTGGTGCCTGGGATGGGCTGTGGCCCTTGGCACTAAGCTCTGCGCATGTCTTCTGTGCGCGGAGTCCCCTCCACCCCCATGTGCTTGTTTAGTGGGTGTCAGCAGGTTCCACGGCTGCTGCTCAGCAGTTTGTCAGAGGGATGCGAACTTGGCAAAATTGTCCCCCTCGTGGTTGCAGATGAGAATGAGCGAGGGAGAGGGTATGGGGCGGAGGTGGAGGGCGCGGGCAGGAGCCTCTGCCCCCTCCTTGGGGCTGTGCAGTCCCCGATTTCCCAGCATTGATGTGTGACCTGCGATGAGCGTCACCAGCCATCGAAGTCCTCCTGAACCTTGGTGTCCAGGATTTCTCTTGGTGACCGCTCACATGCCAGGCCCCCTAGGGGCTTGGGTGACACTGCAGCCTGTGGCCCCCAGCACAAATCAGTGTTTGGCCTGGGTTGTCCCAAGGGCCCAGGTCGCTGAGACATTGTCAGGCAGGACGCCCCCAGCCTAGGGGTCCCCGGAGACTTCCTGGGCAGGCCCTTTGTCCTCCACTGCACAGTCAGCCTGTGAGTGGCCAAGAGGTCTGGGTGTCCCTCGGTGGTGGTCGTGGCCCTGTGGTGGCCTCAGGCATTCTGTGAGGTCGCCTGGCACTGAGTTGACTGGGGACTCGGTCTCAGCCCCACCCGCCTCGCAGGCACCCCGTCGTCCCCAGGCACCCGTGTCTAGGCCTGCCTGCCCCTCTGTCCGCAGCCCCTCAGCTGGCTCCTCTCACCCTGTTTTCCTCCGCAGTGCAGAGACCTTGGCCCAGCCACGCGGCAGCCGCTTCATGACGGGGAGGGCTGAAATGTCTCGCCGACCGCGGTCCTCCCTCGATGTTCCTGCGGCTGCTGAGCACGGACAGACATCAGCGGCCCTGGTCTTCGCCTCTGCGTGGGAGCGTGCCTCTCCTGGAACCCGCCTTCCCACTTTGCCCTGTCCCGCTCCCCTCCCCCCCAGCATCTCCCCCCACCCCCATTCACCCCATCTCCCTGTCCACTGGCCTCGGGCTTCCCTCCCTGGGGGAAGCTGAGAGGGGTCAGGATGGGGAGGTCCCTGCAGCAACTCTGGCGGTGGTTGGGGATGTAATAAACACTGGGTGCGTTTACCAGGCTGAGCCAGTGTTGGAGCGTGGCACGGCCTGTCCCTGAGTCCCCTGCAGGCCCCATCCCTTTGCTATGAGTTTGCACTTCAGCAGTTGTGAGGTGGTGTGGGAGGGGCCCCTGGTGCGACGTGAGGGAGATTGAGGAGAGACGCAGGTGCCCTTCTCTGCTGGGGAAGCCCTGTGCGCCAGGGCCGTCGGCAGGAATCACCCCAGCCTGATGACTTACAAAATGGAAAGGTGTCTCACGCTTCTGGAGCTGGAAGGTCAAAATTAAGGTGCTAGCAGGGTTGGTTTCTCCCCACCACCGTCCCATCTTTTGCAGTACAAGGTCTTGTGTGTGGAGGTTTGAACCCAGGACCTTTGCACATGCTAGATAAGTGCTCAGTTGTGCAGGCTGCCTCTGGCCTCAATCCCGTGATCCTCCTGTCTCAGTGTCCAGCATCACTGAAGTCACAGGTGTGGGCCAGTGCTGGACAGGGTTGGCTTCTCTCCAGGTCTGTGCTTGGCTGGCAGCTGGGTGTCTCGTGCCTCCTGACAATCTTTCCTGTGTGCGCTGTGCACCCCTGCTGTCTGTACGTCCACCTGTTTTGGGGGTGGGGGGGGTGGGGGTCTCACTGTGTAGCCCAGGTTGGCCTGGAGCTTGCAATCCTCCTGCCTCCTCCTGAGTGCTGGGATCGCAGGCGTGTGTCCTGGTGTCTGTCTTCCTTGCAGCCACTGGCGGTGACACCAGACTGGAGTGGCGTCCACCCTAATGACCTCATTTAAGCCTAATCGTGTCATTAAAGCCATCTCCAGTCACACTGGGGAGTCCAGGGAGGTAGGACTTAAATAAGGGATTTTCAGGGGACTCAAATCTACACTTGTACTCCATGGAGGGCTGGGGTCTGTGCCCCTCTGAATCCAGGTGGCCTTGTAATTCCCTGCAGGGGCGGCATGGAGAACTGGCGTGGAGAGACCGCTGAGGTTAGGGTCAGGAAAAGCCACGCAGCTCCCCGGGTTTGGAGCCCCTACACTTCGCACGGTTTCTCTGCGTGGCTGGAAGGGCCTTCGCCCAGCCGTCAGAGGCCAATTTTGCAGCCTGTGGCGTTGTTGCTGCAGTCAGTCGAGGGCTAAGGCAGGTCCCACGGCTCCACCCCAGGCAGGGGGCGAGGCCACCCTCCCTCTGGCTGGGTGTTGCAAAAATCACAGGGCTCTGCGTTAGCTCGGGGAGATGGGCGGAGACCTGAGGCCATCGTCCAGTCCGCTGCAGGGGCGGTTGCTGGCCCAGGCCTGAGGGGGCGGGGCCAGGCCTCCGGGGTGGAGATTGTTGTTTGTTGTCACCCAGTCGGGTCTGACGCATGGCGACCCAGTGTACACCAGGCCGCGACACTCCCCGGCACTGTGCCATGCGCGGCACTAGGCCGGTGCGTCTCTGCTGTTCATAGGGTTTTCAATGGCTGGTTGGTTCGGGAGTGACGTGAAAGCCGCCTGCAGCCGTAGCCCTGTGGCATCCGATCCGATCCCGTCACATCCGAGCAGAAGCTAAGCAGGGTCAGCCTGGTTGGTCCTTGGATGGGAGACCTCCCGGGAACACCAGCTGCTGTAGGCTTGGGAGACAGACCTGGCAACCCGCTCCCAAACGTCAGCCATGGAAAACCCTATGAATATCAGAGAAACACCGATAATAGTGTTTCGCCTGTTGTGCCTAGGATCGCTATGGATTGGACACCGACTTGCATTGTTTTTGAGAGACATTTTAAGTAATGAAAATGCCAAAATAGCAAGCCATGCCTGGGGTCAAAATGTATGTAACCTCTAAGTTTTGCCTTCCGGTCTGTAATTCTGTGCTGCTCTAAGACATGCCTGGGCAGCTTCTTGAATCTTTTCTTAAACCTATACAATATATAGTCTCCTTTTACTAAAGTGAAAGTCTTCCAACAGCAAACCCAAGCCATGGAACTTCTGATCTTATTGGTATCTCCCCAGCCTATGACAGGGGACTTTCTAGGCTCCTGTCACACTATGCAGTCAGAGCTGGGCAACCAGGACTGACATCATGCGGGGCGTGGCCTAGGCAAAATAAAACGGGAGGCAACATGCGCGCCCTTCCCTTTTTGGCTGCTTCTTTGCCCTCTTGGTAAGTCCTGTGTCTGTGTCTTGGAGGTGTCTCCCCCGCCCCCACATGCCCACGTGTGTTCTAACGTGTGTACTTAAACTCTATAGCTTTGTTTCACTCTCTGATTCATTCTGAAATTCTTTTCTGTGATGGAGCCAAGAATCCAGCTTAAACCTCACTGGAGGTCCCAACTAGGGGAACTCCTTGGGCGACATGGCCACGCTGAGCCACGCCTCTCTGCTGTGCCGCGGTGACAGGGTCAGTTCCCAAGTACCATCCAAAATAAAAAATAAAAAAATATAAATAAATAATAATAAAAAAATAAAATCTAAAAAGTCTGGACTTTGAGCGTGGCTTAGTGGTAGAACATTTGTCTAGAACATGTGAGGCCCTGGATTTGATCTCCAGCACCGCAAAAACAAACAACCAACCCCCCCCAAAACAAACAACAATAGCAGCCACAAACCCCCAAAAAACTCTTCCTTCAGAATTAAGGAACATTTAACATTTATTTATATGTTTATTTATTTATGGTACTTGGGAGTTGAACCCAGGGCCTTGCCAGTACTTAGAGCTCTGCCACAGGGCTGCACCTCTAGCCAGTTTTTTTTTTTTTTTTTCTTTTTAAATCTTAGGGCAGATCTCACTAAGTTACACAGGCTGCCTCTGGCCTCGAGCATGCCATCTTCCTCGTCCGTCCTCTGGGGTCGCTGGGATTACAGGTGTGCACCACCATAGCTGGCTCAACATTAGCTTTTAATTAAGGAGATTAGTCTTCCTCTGTTCAGGAAGGGGAGAACTGGAAAAAATTGATGAGTACCATAAACATATGCCATGGCCATTTTGTTTTAATACTTTGTATGAAACCCCATTTTGGCTAACCAAGACAATTACCAGCTTTAAGAAAAGAGAATTTGGCAAGAACTGATCAGCCGCTGAACAGGCAGACACAGTGAATTCTTTTAAAACTGCGCCTCCCTGTGGCGAAGTCTTGGAACTGCATCTTCTCTGATCATGCAAGACCAAGTTTCAAGTATCACCCCGAGATCCCAATAGATTCCCGTGGATCACCAAGAATGATTTTGGCATTCTCCTTTCTTTTCCTCTCTCCTTTCCTTTTTTCTTTCTTTTCTCTTCCTCTTTTATTCTTTTCCCTTTCCTTTTTCTCTCCCTCCCTTGCTTATTTTGCAAACCCTCTACCACTGAGTTGGACCCCCGCCCCCCCCCCGGCCTCTTTTTATCTTTTTAAAATTAGAGGATATACTGTTGTTGTTAGGTGCTATCAAGTTGTAGACTCATAGTGACCCCCATCTGGTTTTCAGTGGCTGATTGTTTCAGGATTGTGTGGGTTGCCACGTCCTTCTCCCAAATTAGCGAATATAGACAGAGTTTATTGTAGAAGATGTACACGTTTAAGGAATAATTACTGGGGGAAATTGAGCACCTGGAGAAGTTTAGATAAAACTAAAAAGGCTCTCTGGGAAGACCTTGGTTCTGTGGGTGAATTGGCATGGGATACTCCCATTCCCCAGGAGAGGGTAAGGCAAGTTTTAATTAAGCAAGATTTTGAGAAGCAAAAGTGCCCTGGGAACAGAAAGACTACATACCCAGTGAAGGGGCAGCTTATGTGGAGCCACCCAGACAAGGGGAGACGTGCACATGACCACCTGACAGGAAGAACAGTGAGAGAAGCAGGGCCTTATTAGCTCCACACAGGGTCTCACCAAGTTACACAGGCTGCCTCTGGCCTTGAACTCGTGATCCTCCTGCCTCCACCTCCCGTGTCCGTGCCCAGCTAATCAATGCATTTCGATGAGTATATTCTAAGTTAATTTTTAAAATATTTTAAGAAAGTATTTCTACCAGGTGTGGTGGCACATGTCTGTGAGCCCAGCACTCTGGAGGCCGAAGCAGGAGGATCAACGCAAGTTCGAGGCCAGCCTTGTCTATCACATAGAGAGTTCCAGGCCAGCCTGGGCTAAACCAGTGAGTGAGACCTTGTCTCAAACAAACAAAAATAACATAAAAAGTCTTTATTTCTTAGAGCAGTTTTAGATTCACAGAGAAATCCGAGAGAATCCCATATACCCGCTGCTCCTGCTCCTGCCGGGTCTCCCGGTTGTCAACACCCCACAGAGAACAGAGGGTTGAGTAGAGCTGAGGAACCGCCATAGATGCAGCCTCGTCACCAGCGCTGAGTTTCCACTAGGTGTCACTGTTGGTTGTGGACATTCTAAGGGGTTGGACAAATGTGTGATTGACATGTGTACCAGCCAACTATCATATGGAGCAGCTACCATGAAATTCTCCCTGCTCTCTCTGTTCCTCTCTCCTTCCTCCCAGCTAACCCTGGGCAACCACTGTTGTTTCTGTGTTTTTTGGTTTTGTTTTTGTTTTTCAGCATGGGAATCGGAACCCAGGACCTTGCATGCGCTGGGCAAGTGGTCTATCACTGAGCTATATCCCCAGAACCATCACCCCCTGCTTTTATTTTTGGTTGACACCTGTCTCACTATGTAGCCCCGGCTGGCCTGGAGCTTGCGATCCTCAGGCCTCAGCCTCCCAAATACTAGGATTACAGGCATGTGCCACCACACTGGACAACCTGTGGATTTTTTGTTTTCATGTCCATAGTTTTTCCCTTTCCAGAATACCATATGGTTGGAATCATACAGTGTGTAACCTTTTCAGATTCGTTTCCTTCACTTAGTAATGCATCTAAAGTTCCTCCATGTCTTTTTGTGGCTTGAAAATTTTTTTCTTTTCAGCACTGTATAATGTTCCATTTTCTGGATATACCAGAGCTTATCCATCCACTCACTAAAGGTGAGCTTGGTTACTTCCAAGTTGGGAGAATTATGAATTAAGCTGTTATAAGCATCATGCATATTCCTATTTGTTTTTTCTTTTTCCTTTTTTGGTTTTTTGAAGCAAGGTCTCTCTGTATAGCCCAGGCTGGCCTGAAACTTGCAATGTAGATAGACTGGCCCCAGACTTGTATTGATATCCCCGTTTGAGCCTCCCGAGTGCTGGGATTATAGGTGTGTGCCAACATACTCGACTATTTCTTTTTTTCTTTTTTCTTTTTTTTTTTAGCTGTACTGGGGTTGAACCCTGGGCCTCATGCCTGCATGCTTTGCAAGTGCTGGATCACTGAGTTGCACCCCCAGATTGTTTTTTGTTTTTTTTTTTTTTACTTTTTGAGACAGGGTCTTGCTAAATTATGCAGACTGCCTCTGGTCTCGAACTTGCGATCCTCCTGCCTCTGCCTCCTGAGCTGCTGGGATTACAGGCATGTGCCACCGCACCTGGTGTTCGACTATTTCTATCCTTAAAGCCTCCCTCTCCCAGTCATTTACCACATGCATCCAAGGTGGAGAACCACAGGCTTGATGGCTTTGAACCACCATCATCCATGATGATGATGTCTACCTGCACTGTCTGCTGTGGTAGACACTAGCCACATGTGGCTATGTGAATTAACATGAAGTGTAATAAAAATGTAGTCCCTTTGTTGCAATGGACCCATTCCAATACACAACAACCACCGTGGCCAGTGGCTACTAAATTGGACAGCATGGCTATTGAACATTTCCATCATTCTAGAAAATTCTTTTGGCCAGAACTGGTCTAGATCCCTTATTTCATAGGAGATGCAGAAAGAGATTCCCTAAATTCTCTCGCTCCCTCCTTACTTGTTGGTTCTAACTCTTCTATAGGAAAGAACTTTGTTCAGCCATTTGTTTGCCTTGAATTACCATGTCTACAGGAAAGTCAGGAGAAACACAATTCTTTTGAATTTTGCCAGGTTTAGAATTTTTTTTCTTTTTTGGAGTACTGGGGGTTGAACACAGGGCCTCACGCTTGCATGCTTTGCCAGTGCTGGACCCCTGAGCTGCACCCCCAGCCCATTTTTTTTTTACTGTTTGAGACAGGGTCTCTCTGTAAATTACGCAGACTGCCTCTGGTCTCGAACTTGTGATCTTCCTGCCTCTGCCTCCTGAGCCGCTGGGATTACAGGCGTGCGCCACCGCGCCCGGCCCAGGTTTCAACTATTAAATTGGAGCCTCGGCAACTTTCTGTGGGGCTGAGGGTGTAGCTCGGGGTAGAGCGCTTGCCTCCACCCGTGTCCTGGGTTCTGCTCCCAACACCGCAAAATAAACAACCAAAAGAGAAAGAAAACAAAGAAAAGGGAAACAAACACCCCCAGCAAAAATAAAGCAATAACAAAAATAAACCCCCAAAACATAACAATAGCCCCCAAACAAACAGAAAAGGGAACCTCCTGTGCTTCCGGCCTTGAATCCCCGGAGTCTACGCAAAGTGTGCCGGGGTCTGTCAGATCGGATACGCAGGAGGCCCTTTTCTTCTACCCGAGAGCTCTGTCTCCGTTCCCTTCCTCTAATCACCTGCCGTGTGTCCACCACAAGCCCCCCATCAGATCTAATTCTGTCCCTTCTGGTCCCAGGTGGCGCTGGCTTAAGAGGATTGGAGCATTTGCCTAATGGACCAGGATAGGGTTTGAGAACAGGCTGTGGGGAGGCAGAGGGGCCGTGGAGTCCACCAGGGGGCAGCAGAGGGCCGCCGGGAGGGAAAGGCTGGAGGAGCGGAGGCACCCTTTGCCCTGGAGGGTTTACGCTAATTACGTGGTTACAGCACATATATTGAAAAAGTAAGATAAACCAAAAATGTGTGAGCCAGGTGCAGTGGCTCACGTACGTCATCCCAGCGGCTCGGGAGGCAGAGGCAGGAGGATCCCAGCTTCAAGAGTGGAGGCAGCCTGTGTAACTTAGTGAGACCCTGTCTCAAGAAAATAAATGGAGGGCCAGGCGTGGTGGCGCACGCCTGTAATCCCAGCGGCTCGGGAGGCAGAGGCGGGAGGATCGCAAGTTCGAGACCAGAGGCAGTCTGCGTAATTTAGCGAGACCCTGTCTCAAAAAGTAAAAAAATGGACTGAGGTGCAGCTCAGTGGTCCAGCACTTGCAGAACATGCAGGCGCGAGGCCCTGGGTTCAACCCCACTAAAAAAAAAAAAAAAAAAAAAAAAAAGAAATGGACTGGTGCAGCTCCGTAGTAAGAGCTTTTGCGTAGCTTGAGCTAGGCCCTAGGTTCATGCCCAACACCACACACACACACACACACACACACACACACACACACAGTCTGATGGCTGCTGAGGAGCCATTAGAAGATGGGGACAGGGGCCTGGGAGAGGTTTGGATGTCACCAGCCACTACGTCCCATGGCCCTTTCAGCTCTTCTCTGACCCAAGATTCTGCAGATTCTGGCCTGGCCTGGTTCTAAGAGGATGGCGGCAGGTGGTGAGTTAGACTAGGTCAAGGCCAGGGAAGCCTGGTGACCCAGAGGGAGGCAGGGACACTGGGGAAGGTGACAGAAGGGGAAGCCTGTGTCTGGTGGCCCGGTGGGACTTTCTGCCTCCTCAGTGCCTCCAGTAGGCCGGGCTGGGCTCCGATCGTGTAAACGGCAGGACCCCGTGTGTAGTTCACACCCTGCGTGCATGGAGAAGGCGTGGTTACCCGGTGTCTTATGGGTGCCCAGCTGTGCACGTGTCCTTCTACAGAGAGGCCAAGAGAGCTGTGCTCTGCACTGCTGGACGGACTGGGATCGAGGGCGGGGCTGCACCTGGGTAGCCTGGCTCATGCTCAGCTCAGATGTTTCCTGTTTACTGGGGAAGGCATTAAACCCCGAGGCAAAGAACGAGAGGCTGGGAGCCTGCAAGCGCCTTTCACAAGGCCGTCAGCGCACGCCAGGTAGCCAAGGTCACATAGACAGTGACACATGTTGGAGGTGGCTGCCCGTTGTTTTGGTTTCAAGAGCAAGAAACTCCCGTGCCTCAGTTTCCCTCTCTGCCCTTCAGCCTCTCCCTCTCTGCCCCTTGAGTCTCCTTGTGGGGTCCCAGTGGGGTGTGTGTGTGTGTGTGTGTGTGTGTGTGTGTGTGTGTGTGTGTACTCCTTGCCAGGGTCTCTTTGCTAAGCAGGAAGGTTTCCCACTATCTCCTGCACGTCTGTCTCCCCCTTCAAACTCCAACCACAGTCTGTCACGTGTTCCTCCAAATCCCCACTAAGTCTCCCTATATTTTGCTGAGGCTAGCCTGGCCTAAGAGGATTGAACATTTGCTGAATGAGACCAGGACAGGGTCAGAGAACCAGCTGTGGGGAGAGCCAGGGGCCAGGATGGCCACAAGGGGATGACAGAGAAAGGGAGACGAGAGGACAGAAGGAAAGGGCAGTGTGTTCTTGGTGCAAGGAGGTAGAGACCATGGGCTCAGGAGAGATTGTACATACAGATCCCTACATTAATGGACCCCTGATTTATGACAAAGTCAATCAGGAACTTCTCAATAAGTAGACATTTGGAAATTCACAAGGGGAAACAACCCTACCTCACACCATACATAATCAATTCTAAGATGACTGGCAAAACTACAAAGACTACAGAATACTGTATGACAGTGTGATAAAGACATCTTAAGAGAAAAAATAGTAAGAAACAAAAGACTCTAACCTTAGGGAAAATTAAGCAAATCTGAGCTATTATCAAAGGAGTAAGCTGGCACCTCAGACTGCTGCACTGTTGTGATTTGTAAACTATCTGCAGTTTTTCTTTTCTTTCTTTTCCCTCCCCCTCTCTTCTTTCTTTCCTCCCTTCCTT
The DNA here is from genome assembly GCA_007922755.1 of Pedetes capensis. Lineage (NCBI taxonomy): Eukaryota > Metazoa > Chordata > Mammalia > Rodentia > Pedetidae > Pedetes > Pedetes capensis. The sequence goes on along the minus strand of VMDO01032391.1, from coordinate 5,746 downwards.
TTTTCTCTTCTCTTTTCTTTCCCTCCCTTCCTTCCCTCCCTCCCTTCCTTCCTTCCTTCTTTCTTTCTTTTTTTCTTTCTAGACAGGGTCTAACTATGGGCCCCTGACTGGCCTTCAACTCACTATGTAACTCAGAGTGGCCTGGGACTTGCAGTAATCCTCCTGTGACAGCCTCCTGAATACTAAGATTATAGGCAGGCACTACCGTGCCCAACACTCTGCAGTTATTGAGAGGCTGTCAGAAACTTCAGCTTTTAGATTTTTTTTTTTTTTGCAATAATAAGAGATTGAAAGAGGGCCTTGCACATACTGTGCAAGTGTTCTACTGAACACCTACTGCACCCCAGCCCATTTTTTTACTTTTTAAATTTTGAGACAGGGTCTTGCTAAGTTATGTAGGCTGCCTCTGGCCTCAAAATTGTGATCCTCCTGCCTCAGCCTCCCGAGAGTCACTGGGATTATAGGCATGCACCACCGCACCATGCTAGCTTTTAGAAATGTTTATGTTAATGTAAAAACAGGGCTTGCCAATCATTTTGAGTTTAGTAATAACTTTACTGTGCTTTACGACATCAGTCCACCATTGATAGAAGCAAGGACCAGATCCCTAACAAGCAATCTCTAGGATGTTGGCTCAGTGACCACAAATGCCCCCTCCAGCAAGCTGGGAGCCCATGCATTAGGAGGCAGGGCAGGAAGTACCCGGCGTGAGCACCCACCGGAATCTGGCTCTGCTGGGTCTACAGGATGCAGATTCAGAAACGCCCCTGGCCTGGGTTGTCTTCCTGTGCAGTGCCACCTTGGCACCCAGATGTAGGAGCGGAGACAGAGCCTCTGGAGGGCCTCTGGGGCTCCGGAGAGCTCCATGGACGTGGAGGAGGATGCAGTGTCTCATGGGAAGTCAGGGTCCTCGGGACCCCACGGCCAGGCTGCAGCTGTGTCAGCCTGGCCCCCCTCCTGGATGCTGCACCCCCAGAACTGGCTGGAGATGCTGGCTTCCCCCCAACCCCGGGAGAACTCCCAGGGGATGGGTGGAGGGAGGCCGTGGGCATCTCAGCCCTCTGCGAGATGGGCAGGCTGGCGCAGGCATTCGCAGGCAGTGTGCAGGAAAAGGGGGTTGAAAGAGACTCTGTCGCTTGCCCACGATGGGTGAAGCCATGTGAGTCTCTGGGGACATTGGAAGGACATTTTCCAGTGGGCTCCACACTAGTCCAAGCCATTGCTGATCGTTTTGGGAGTGGACCGCCACATCTTTCTCCCATTTTTGCGGTGCTGGGGATTGAACCCAGATCCTCAGAAAGTGCAGAGCAGTGCTGTACCAACTGAGCTAAACCCCAGCCCTATTTATGGGCTACAGAGTGATAACTCCGTGCATATAGACACTGAGCAATTATCAAGTCAGAATTGTTGATGCTTCCATCTCCTTAAACACTTTACAAAAAGAATTTTAAAAATTACATGTAGCAATGCTTGTACATAGTTACGAGGTCCACTGTGACTGTTTTCAATTGCATATAGTGAGACTCATGGGATTTTCTTTTTTTTTTTCCGGTACTGGGGGTTGAACCCAGGGCCTCGCGCTTGCATGCTCTGCAAGTGCTGGACCACTAAGCTGTGCCCCCACCCCATTTTTTTACTTTTTGAGACAGGGTCTATCAAGTTATGCAGACTGCCTCTGCTCTTGAACTTGCGATCCAAGCCACTGGGGATTACAGGCGTGCGCCACTGCACCTGGCAGACTCATGAGATTTTCATAGAATTGCACCCTGTGCTTTGTGCTTATCCTCTCCTTTAACCTGTATGTGGCTCCTCCTCACCCTCTCCATTTTCCTGTGCCCCTTCCCCTCCTACCTGTCCTCCCCCCATCCTGAGGATCCCTTTGTATTTTTCCAATATTAGATACATATGTAGATGCGCATGCGCGTGTGTGCGCGTGTGCACACACACACACAGATAGATAGCTATAGCCCTGTGGGGTCCGATCCCGTCAGAGCTTAGAAGCTAAGCAGGGTCGGGCCTCTGGTTAGTCCTTGGATGGGAGACTACCTAGGAACACCAGGTGCTGCAGGCTTGGGAGAAGGACCCGGCAACCCACTCCCAAAACACAGTCAGCCATGGAAAACCCTATGAACAGCAGAGAAGCACTGAGAGTGCTGGGTGTGGCACAGTGTCCGGCAGTGTTTCTTTCTATTGTACATTGTTGTTGTTAGGTGCCTTCAAGTTGGTGTCTGACTCCGAAACACTCATGTTAATGCTTCTCTGCTATTGGTAGGGTTTTCACTGGCTGACTGTTTTTTGGGAGTGGGTTGCCGAGTCCTTCGTCCAAGCCTACAGCACTTGGTGTTCCCAGGTGGCCTCCCATGCAAGTAGTAACCAAGCCCGACTCTGCCTAGCTTTGGAGATCTGATGATTTCTGGCGCCACAGTGGTACAGCTGCAGGCTTAGTTGTACATAAGTTGCTATAGGTCAGGCCCCACTGGAGGGCACCTGACAACAAATACATATCTATATATCTCTATCTCTATCTATCTATCTATCTATCTATCTATCTATCTATCTACCTACCTACCTACCTATCTATCTCCTGCCTATGAGACTGGACATGCAGTATTTCTCTTTTTAAGTCTAGGTTATTTCGCTTAAAATGAGGATCTCCAGTTCCACCCACTTTGCTGCAAATGCCATTATTTCATTCTTTACTGCTGAATATTATTCCACTGTAATACAACACATTTTAAAAGTACGATTGTCTGTGGACGGACATCTGGGCTGAATCCACACCCTTACAACGCTGCACTAAACACGGCAGCGCAGCTGTGCCCGCGGTGTGATGACTCGCTGCCTTTGGGTACAAACCTAGGAGTGCGGTAGCTGGCCCACATGTAACTCTAGTTTTAGCTTTGCGAGGACCCTCCACACTGACTTCCATAACGGATGTGTTCGTGCCCAGCCCCCTGCAGTGGAGAAGGGTTCCTTCCCCCACTGCGTCCTCACCAGCATTTGTTGTCTGTTTTGCTGACGCTAGCGGTTCAGACCTGCGTCACGTGGAATCTCAGCGGACCTTTCGCTAAACGGGACCAAGGAAGGGTCAGAGACTGGCTGTGCAGAGAAGAGCGGCCACCAGGGGCGGCAGAGAGCGAGCAGCGGGGATGCGCGGGGAAGGAAGGGGTGGGAGAGCAGGAGCTGGAGCGGGGGTTCCGAAGCTGCGGACATCTTTTCTTTTTCTCCTCTTTTCTCTTCTCTTCTCTCTCCTCCTCTTCTCTTCTCTTCTCTTCTCTTCTCTTCTCTTCTCTTCTCTTCTCTTCTCTTCTCTTCTCTTCTATTTCTTTTCTTTTCTTTTCTTTTCTTTCTGAGCCAGGGTCTTGCTGTGTAGCCCAGGCGGTCCTGGAACTCGCTATGTACACCAGGCTCGTTTTGAGCGTGCGTCCATCCTCCTGCCTCAGCCTCCGGCAGGCTGGGATTACAGATGCCCCACCTGGCCCGGCTTTACTTTTTAAACTTTATTTTGAACATCTGCACTGATTTCCTCCACATCCTCCTTTCCCTTCCTATTTGAGAGTCACAGGGGTTCTACAGATTAGATAAGGGGTTGCAGGCACGTGGGTCTAGGGGTGTCTGATGCGCCCTCAGAGATGATCTGGGGATTCCTGGCCTGGGAATATTCTGGAAGGGTCTGACCTGCCAGGAGTCAGTGCAGAACCCTGTGATCAGCCTCTGACCGGAAGCATCTTGCAGCTTTAGAATGTCCAAATAAACATTTTTTAAAAATTAAAAAAAATTAAAATACAGAATTTAGGCTGGATGTGTAGCTTAGTGGTAGAGCAGTTGCCTAGCACGTTCAAGGTCCTGGGTTCCATCCTCAGCACTGCCAAAACAAAAACACAGGAAAAGAAAAAAAAAACAATTAAAAATACATTGTTTTATTTTTTCGTGGTACTCAGGGGGCAGGACCCAGGACCTTGTATATACTTTGCAAGCACTCTACCACTGAGCCACATGCCTACCCCCCTTTTTATTTTTTGCCTTGAGATCGGTTCTTGGTAACCTATGCAGGCTGCATCTGGCCTTGAACTCGAGACCTTCCTGCCTCTGCCTCCCCAGTTGCTGGGATTACAGGCGTGTGCCACCACGCCCAGCTTAAAAATACATTTTAAATAAAATTAAACATATTAACACCATTTTAAAAGCCAAGCCTGGTGCCACATGCCTGTAATTGCAGCTACTTGGGAGGGAGAGGCAGGAGGATCACGAGTTGGCTGCCAGAGGCAGCCTGAGCAATTTAGCAAGACTCTGTCTCAAAAATAAAATAAAATAAAATAAAATAAAATAAAAGGGCTGGGGGTACCGATCAGTGGTGGAGCACTTGCCTCGCAGTATGAGCAAGACCTTGGGTTCAACCCCCATATATTGCAAACAACCAACCTCCCCCCTAAAAAAACAAAAGGCATTTTTACTTGCTTAACATGCTTGAGGGCTGGGGTTTAGCTCAGTTGGTAGAGCGCAGCTCTGCAGTCTCTGAGGTCCCAAGTTTGATTCCCAGCACCGCAAAATGGGAGAAGGACACAGCAACCCACTCCCAAGGCAATCCCGAAAAAGCCACTGACAACCCTATGAGGGTCGCTATGAGTCGGACTCGATTCGACGGCACCTAACAACAGCATGCTTAGGGGCTGCAGGCATAGCACCTTGGCATCTTATCCAGTCTGATCCTGGAAGCTAAGGAGGGTCAGCCTGGTTAGACCTTGGATGGGAGACTGCCTGGGAACACCAGGTGCTGCAGGCCAGGGAGAAGGACCTGGCAACCCACTCCCGAAATAATCCACCATTGAAAACCCTATGAATAGCAGAGAAGCACTGACATGGTGCCGGGCATGGCACAGTGTCAGGGAGTGCTTCTGTCTATTGTACATTGGGTCACTATGAGTGGGACCTGACTTGATGGCACCTAATAATAACACAACAACACGCTTGAGGCCTTGGGTGGAAAAAATCTTATTTAGATGCTGGGTTATGTGAAGCAGGGTAACTGAGGAATTTCTTTTTCTTTTCTTTCTTTTTTAAAATTATAATTATTAGCTCCTGCTCATTGTGTACCTGCAGCCATAGCCCTGTGGCATGTGATCCCGTCAGATCTCGGAAGCTAAGCAGGGTCGGGCCTGGTTAGTCCTTGGATGGGAGACTACCTGGGAACACCAGGTGCTGCACTCTTGGGAGACGGACCTGGTAACCCACTCCCAAAAAACAATCCACCACTGAAAACTATGAGCAGCAGAGAAGCACTGACAGTAGTGTTTTGCCTGTTGTACACTATGAGTCGGATACCGACTCAACGGCACCTAACAAAAGCAACAACAACAAGTTATGGTGTCGATTAAAACGGGCTTCACTGTGGGGCTTCCATGGATTGTGCTTTGCTTGAACCCGCGCGTGGAGGGAACTTTGAGAAGTAAACGAGGTGCATCTGAGATATGTTGCCAGCGATGAGCTGAGTGTGTCTGGCAAGGTGCTGAGAGCCTTGGGTTTCCTCCTCTGTAGGCAGGCATTGATAATCCTCACCTCTGCAGCTCAGGACGCCCGGCAGGGCACAGATGCAGTTGTTTCCGTTGTTATGGTTGTTACAGGTTGTTACCTTGGGATAAGCTGCCTACTTCGGTCAGTGTTCCTTCCTGAGAACAGGGCGATCCGTGCCCCCAGCGGGCCGGGGGTCCAGGACTTTCAGTGCTAAACAGTTAGGCAGTTAGGTCCC
>VMDO01032390.1:0-19889 GCA_007922755.1 Pedetes capensis | reverse complement strand
AAATATGTAAGAGGTAGTCTAGCCATCCTTGCTTCCAAGGAGCACTCTGGTTGAACTTCTAGGACAGATGTGTTGGTTCTTTTAACAGTCCATGGGATATTCAATATTTGTCTCCAGCATCATAATTCAAAAGCATCAATATTTCTCTTGTCTCCCTTATTCAATGTCCAGCATTCACAACTGTATGATGTGGCTGAAAATACCATCTCATGAGTCAGATGCACCTTCATCTTCAATGTGACATCCTTACTTTTCAAACCTTTAAAGAGGCCTTTTGCAACAGCTTTCCCAATGCAATGGATCTTTTGATTTCTTCACTGCTGTTGCTGGAGTTGTGGATTATAGAAGCAAGTAAAGCAAAATCTTGGACAATTTCAATCTTTTCTCCATTTTTCATGAAGTTATTTACTGATCCAGTTGTGAGGATTTTGTTTTGTTGGTGTTGAGGCACATCCATACTTAAAGTTGTATTCTTTGATCTTCCATACACACACACACACACACACACACAGAGGCACAAACACACAGACATACAGACACACACACAAGCACAGGGGTTTAGTTCAGTTGGTAGAGTGCTGCTCCACACTTCTGAGGACCCAAGTTCGATCTCCAGTGTTGGGATTTCCAGGGGATAGAGAGTACCCCAAATGTGGTTGAACATAGGAGCCCATCTAGCCCACTTGGAGGACTGACCTCTTTCCTCCTACATTTGGGTCATTGACTCCCATGCAACCCTATGGGGCAAGATGGCAACTGGCCACCTTTGCCCTACATCTGGGTACCTCACTCTTCCTCTCTCTCATCAAGTAAGCCAAAATGGCATCTGAGGTATGGTAGCATCTAAAACCCTCCTGGTGCCTGATTGATCACGTCTGATCCAACCCTGTTCCCAAATTGGCTGCTAAAGAATGCCCCTCGATTGGCCCAAATATGACTTCCTGTTCTCAAAATTTGCATACCACTCCTACTTGGTTATGCCCTACCTGCACAAGTCTTCCTCTGATTGGCTGGCCATCAGGCTATGTAAACTCTGGAGCCCAGAGCTCAACAGCCTTTCTGAACATCATCTAAGAGAAGCTCACTGGGTCCTTGTGGTCCTTTAAGAGCTCAAGGCCCATTTACTCATCTACATAGCCTAGCCTTCAGCCTTCCTCCAAACTGCCTTCATCATACTCCAACCTGCCTGCCACCTCTACCCGTTCTCCACCTCTACAACACTAGACATCCTGCATGGACCAACAACTTGGAGAAGCAAGATTCTGAGATTCAAGCCTCCGAAAGTCAGGCACAGGGCCTCAAAATGACAAAGTCTGTATGCCGGAGGAGCAAGGACACCCAGGATACTCTGCCCCAGTGGCAGAGACAGCAACTGAGCTCTTCCCCTCCCCAACTCCCCTTTCTCCTTTCCCTAATCCTCAGTTCCTTTCCCTCTCCTTTATAAATAAACCCTTGTTCTTTTATCCTGTGCGTGATGCTCTGTTCTCTGGCCACAGCCTAGCCACTGGATGCACTGTTGGAGAACCCATCCTCGCTTCCATTCACAACACAGAGAGAGAGAAACCCCAGCAAAAACCCAACACCCCAGCACCACAAACATGGAAGAAAGATGTGACAGTCCACTCCCCAAAACAATCCTGAATTAATTAGCCATTGATAATCCTGTGAGTGTTGCTACCAGTCAGACTTGATGGCACCTGACAACAATATGTACTCACACAAATATATATGTGTGTGTGTGTGTGTGTGTGTGTGTGTGTGTATTGTTGTTGTTAGGTGCCGTCGAGTTGGTATCCGACTCATAGTGACCCTCATAGGGTTTTCAATGGCTGAGTGCTTCAGGATTGCCTTGGGAGTGGATTGCCAGGCCCTTCTCCCATTTTTGTGGTGCTGGGAATTGAACTCGGGGCCTCAGAGACTGCAGTGCAGCGCTCTACCCACTGAGCTAAATCCAGCCCCGTATATGTGTGTGTGTATATATATATATGTGTGTGTCACATTTTTCTTTATCCTTTCATCCACTGATAGACACTTAGGTTGCTTACATATCTTAGCTATTGCTAAAATGAAAATAGGAGAACAACTATGTCTTCAAGACACTGATTTCAATGCATTTGGCTATATGCCCAGAAGTAGGATTGCTAGATCAAATGATAATTTTTATATATCTTGTTTTTTGTGTTACTTCCTTACAATCTTTCAAAAAGGCAACACTAATGTTAATTCCCATCAACAATATGTATTTATATAATGAAATAATAAATAGCCTCAAAATAAGAAAATTAACATTTATGATAAGTAAAAAGCATTATAATAAGTGTTATATGCCAGGAAGAGAAATGAAAATACTTTATGACCTCAATTATATGTGAAAATCTAAAATCATAGAGCAGATTATAGAAACACAGTTACCAAGGGCTACTGGAGAGGTGGAGGAATAGAGAGAAGTTGTTGATCAAAAGGTAAAAATGTTTCAGATTGGAGGGAGATGCATTAGGACTATATTGCACTACATGAGACTATACTTAGTAATTATGTATTATATATTTCAAAATTGCTAAAAGAATAGGTATCAATGTTATTACTGCACAAAAGAAGCATGAATTGGTAAATGAAGGAAATTTTAATTAGCTTGATTGTATCTTCCTGCAATGTATGCATAGATCAAAACTTCTCACTTTACCTCATATGTATTTACATTTATGGGTCAGTTAGAAATAAATAGATTATTTACAAAGTGAAAGAACCTATTAGAAAAAAGGTACTATTTTTTAAAAAATCTACTGGGAGATTGCTGGAAGTAGTTTCTTTATTAATGAAAGGAGTCATGAAGCAGTGATTTTATTATCTTGGCTGGCAGAATATGGTTGCAAAGGTATATAACCACAACAAAATCAATGTTGTGAGAAGTGTAGAGACAAAGAAGAATTTGAGGTATATTTTTAAACTCGTGAACCACCTCTGTATCACCATTCCCTGAGTTTTTGTAAAATATATCATACATGGGTTTCCTATTAAAGTCACAATAGGCTTTGGTTTCTGTTCTCATAGTTGAATGATTTTTAATTTAAAATCATTTTATACTCTTTGAAATACTGAGAATATTATAATGAAAATAAATGTTCAATATAATCTTATACTTACAAGTTTCTATATACAGCTTGCCAGTTAAGGTCACTCCTTTTAGGTAACTAAGGTAAATTAGTTATTCTGACTACTCTCCCACTTTCTCTTATCTCCAAAAATCTCTTGATATAGATTCTTCTTTTCTACAAGAATTCAAATCACTCATATCAGAAGGAACATCACTCATGACCATGCCTATATGAAACCTGGCTCAGATTTTCTCAGGAAGCCTAAGAGAGTTATTGACAATCTGCATGTGACTGTACATTGGTACACACAAGAGTTATAGCTCACAAACTATTCCTGTGCATTGCTAGGATAAGTTAACCCGGGATGGATATCATCTCAGATGAGATTCTGTCTACATGCATAGTGCCGTTCTGGTGTTAGTAATTTCTCTCGTTAGTTGACACAGTTGCTCTCCTCCTGTAACAACCCTTTTTATTCTTCCATGCATAAATACCTACACCCAGTAATCTACCAACATTTCTTATATAAGGTTTATACAATTATCATATTTCTAGTATCATCCCTATTTTGTAATTTGACTTGGAGGAAACTCCTAGAAGATTTTATTTTATGTTTTGTTCTATTTGTCAGCCATGATATTCAGTCTACAGCTTGATGGAAGAGCCCACGTCCCATCATCACAAACATATTACATCTTGTTGTTTGTTGTTAGATGCTGCTGAATCAGTATCCAACTCATAGCTACCCTCTGTACAACAGGGGAAATACTATTGTCAGTGCTTCTCTGCTGTTCATAGGGTTTTCAATGGCGGACTGATTTTTGGGAGTGGGTTGCCAGGTCCTTCTCCCAAGCCTACAGCACCTGGTGTTCCCAAACGGTCTCCCATCCAAGTAATAACCAGGCCCGACCCTGCTTTTCTTCCAAGATCTGACGGGATCAGATGCCACAGTTTTATGGCTGCAGGCTGTTACATCTTAGTCATTGCTATATAGTGTTGCTCAGTCTTGACCAGTTCTGATATGAATGAATTATAATTCAAGCAACAGGACTTCCACAGCACCATCCTCCAGCACACAAAGATCAGTAGAGACACCAGCTGCTAGATGATGTCCAGATGGACAACATGTAAGCCCCTCCCTGGTGCAGTTAGAGGCTTGATCTGTGGAACAAAATCAAACTTCTTTCAATGCAACAACATTATTTTCCCAGTGGACTTTTATTCCTGTTCATTTCATCTTCATTTAAACTCTTCATTCTTCTTTACCCAGTAATAAGTTGTTAAAATACTTCTGTCATCTTTAAGTAATGTGTGGCAGGATTACTTGTCAATTGGCTGCGGACTTTAATGGCTCTGATCATGGAAGTTTTTTCTTGCTTGAAATTCAGAGAAGCACTTCCACTCCTCCATCAGAGAGTCATATCCTCCTACCTCTGCCCTGTGAGTGCTGACATTACAGAAATGACATCATGCCCAGTATAGGTTTGAAGTCTGGCCTTAGAAGCGGCATGCAGGATTGGCCATGGTGGTTTGTTATATAGAATGAATTTTCCCTGTGCTACTATTACTGCAAGAGTCTTTATTCTATATTTGATTTTCTAAATACACTTATTTTATGGTCTTTCATCTACTGTGTTGTTGTTGTTGTTAGGTGCCGTCGAGTCAGTATCCATCTGACTCATAGCAACCCTCATGGGGTTTTCAATGGCTGACTATTTCGGTATTGCCTCAGGAGTGGATTGCCAGGTCCTTCTCCCATTTTTGCGGTGCTGGGAATTAAACTCTGGATCTCAGAGACTGCAGCGCAGTGCTCTACCAACTGAGCTAAATCCCAGCCGTTCATCTACTATTTGGAATATAAATTCTATGCTATAAGCATTATTATTATTTTGATGAGGTTGATTGCTCTTCTCTACAGGCTAATTTATATTATTTCCTTAAATATATCTTTCCTAATTTCAGGAAGGGCTGGGATTTAGCTCAGTGGATAGAGCACTGCACTGCAGTCTCTGAGGTCCCGAGTTCAATTCCCAGCACCGCAAAAATGGGAGAAGGGCCTGGCAATCCACTCCCAAGGCAATCCTGAAACAGTCAGCCATTGAAAACCCTATGAGGATTGCTATGAGTTGGATACTGACTCGACGGCACCTAACAACAACAACGACAATGACAATTTCAGGAATGACCTTTCTTAGACTTCACCAGAATTTCTCTTTTCTTAGATTTGATGGTCATAAATTAGTTCTGACTGTCCTATCTACATTCCAAATTCTGAATTCTCAACCTGGATTGAATCAATTTCCTTGAGCACTTAGATATCATAAAATATTAATAGACATTCATGGTTTTCTTGGTCTCTCATTTTAATTACTTGAATAATAGGCTTTATTTGATTAAAGTTATTTGATTCAACATAAAATGATGGAATCATTGCAGATCTATCTTGGGACAGACAACAGTAGGATGGATATAAAATTACTGCCACAGGAAACTCTCATCTGTTCAAAACTGATAGCAGCCATAGAGGATGATGATTAGTCCTCACTTCAACTTTGCCAATTTCCCAAGCCTGCATCTAATTGGCAGGTCTGAATTCATTTCTGAAACTCTGTTTGCAGGGGTAAATACAATGTTTAATAATCATTCAAAATGGCAGGATAGAAGAATTAAATTTTAGGTACCCAGTCAGAACTGTCTATTGCAGGTATATATGCTCTTACTGGTTTATAAGCTATATGTTATTGTTGTTGTTGTTAAGTGCCATAAAGTTGGTGTCCAACTCATAGTTGCCCTACGTACAACAGGCATAACACTATTGTCAGTACTTCTCTGCTATTCATAGGGTTTTTAATAGTGGATTTATTTTTTTTGGGGGGAGTGTGTTGCGGGGTCCTTCTCACAAGTCATGTGAAAAATTTCTAAGAGGAACAATGGATGGAATTGATCTCCTATATAGATTTGAATCCTGTAGCATTTCACAAAAGACAAGCAACTTGAGATTCAAGAGTCATTGATTTGAGAGGTAGTAAGCATTTCATTATTTTAGTTTTAAATCTTATTTCCAGAAATATTTAACTGATTCTCAGAAAAAGTGTGGTAGAATAACTTGTACACTATGACCTTAGATACTTTCAAACTTACAGTCTGAGACTTTTTAAGTCATTCAGCAAAATGATTGTCATTTTAATCATTGCAAAGTCATAGCTAAAGGCAAGTGATAAAAAGTATTTCCAAGCATGTTTTATTCATTTTGGTCAAAATGTTTTATTGCCTAAATTATTAGATCTGCCTGTTATTTGTAAGAAAAACAAATGGTGTAATTTGGATTTAATTGCATATTGCTTTCATACATATTACCTCATTTCATGTCCTGCTATGAGTGGTATATTTATATTCACATCCCTACAATTACAACAAATGCAAAACATTAGATAATGAAAAGAAAAAGATGCTAGTAACTACCGATTTGCACAAGTGATTGAAGATTTAATGATTGATAATGACTTGGCAAATTCATGAGGAGTAATTTAATCAAAAAGTTACTGCTGATATAATTGTGTGCTCAATTAACTTTCATAATATGCATAAAATCTATTTGCTTTGTACATTCTTGATTTGTTATCTTAACCAATACATGATTCTGATTGAACTTTTTATAACAAGGAAAAAAACTCCTAGTGATCAATTCAGATAAATTCAGTTACTTCTATATAGTACTCAACACCATTCAGGTAATTTTCAAAACCTTAGTCTAATTACTGTTGTCTTTCAGGTTTATTCTTTTTAAATATTATTTATGATTTTGAAAAAGTAGAGAGTTTAAATGTTACTTTTGCATCAACCTCGGATAGGAGGCTCAATATTCAAGTTCAAAAGCTTCAGAAGTCTGAACTGAATCTCATTTAGTATCTCAGAGCTGAAAGGACTGAAAGAACCTACAAGGTTTAAAAATAAAGCATAGGAAATTCAACTCTAAAAAACAAGGATAAACAGGGGTTGACAACTTTTTTTGTAAGAGTTAAGCAAATAGAAACCTAGCTTGAACAGTTGTTATAGTGATTAGCCTCTTATAATATATCACTAACAAAATAAAATAGAAAACTGCTTCCATGAAAACTATTATTTTGATACCCTAGCTTTAAATTATAGATCATGCCAGGTTCTAATTGTGCCACATGGAAAATCCAAAAAATTACTGAACATATATAAAATGTGAGAGAAAGACACTAGTAATGAAAAGAAAAAAATACTTTGAAGCTATGTATACATACATATATATGTGTGTGATATATATATATATATATATATATATATATATATATGGCATAAAATGTGGATAAAAGAAATGAATAACTGAAGCGTTTCCCAACAAATTAGAATCTATAAATTGTAACAAATGTTAGTTAATCTTTGACTAAAAATAATAGAATAAAATCACATGTCAATAAGTAATAATGATAATCTAATCTCCAGAGCAAAGAAGAAGAGTTATTTAAATCTTAATCTTATAAAATTGAAAACCCAAATTCACACTTCATCTCCCTTATGGATATTCTACTAGTATCTAATATAGGAAAAGCTAATCCACTCATACTCAAGCAAAACCAATCACAAATTCTGCTAAAGATCATTCAAAAGTGATTGCAGCATATATTGCCAGGGAACTGACAGAAAATCAAGTCAGATTCAGAAGAGGGAGTAGAGTCAGAGACATCATTATTGTCGTAAGATGGGTATTGGCTGAAAGCAGAGAATACCAGAAAGATGTCTATGTATGTTTTATTGACTGTGAAAAGACATTTGTCTACGTATCATAGCAATTTATGGATAACATTGCAAAGTATGGGAATACCAGAGCACTTATTTGTACTCATGAGGAGTCTGTACATGGACCAAGAGGCAGTCGTTCCAACAGAACAAGTAAACACTACCTGGTTTAAAGGCAGGAAAGCTGCACACCAGGGCTGTATCTTTTTGCAGTACTTCTTCAATCTCTATACTGGGCAAATAATCTGAGAAGCTGGACTATATGAAGAAGAAAGGTGTGGTATCAGGATTAAGGGACGATTCATTAACAATCTGTGTTATACAGATAACACAAACTTGCTTATTGAAAATAAAAAGGATTTGAAACTTTTATTGATGAAGACCCCCACCTCAGCATCAAAAAACAAACCAAAAATCCTCACCACTGGGCCAGTAAGCAACTTCATGAGAAATGGAGAAAAGATTGAGGTTATCCAGGATTTCGATTTGTTTCTACAGTCAACATCCACAGAAACAGCAGTGAAGAAATCAAAAGATGCATTGGGAAAAGTTGTGGCAAAGGACTTCTTTAAACTGTTGAAAAGTGAAGCAGTCACACAGAAGACACAGGTGCACCTGACTTATGCCATGGTATTTTCAGTCACATCATACTGAAAAAAATTGAAGAAAAATGTAAAATCAACTGAAAAGGAGAAACCATATTACAAAGTAGAAGAAATGCAATCAGATATTTTAAGTGATAATAAATGATACAAATTATTAAAATTATTGAAATAAAAACAAAATAGTTAAATGACACCAGAATATATTTTTTGCTACAGAAAATAAGATAAAAAGCATATAAATTTGATTTATTAAGGATAAATAATGAAATAGAATCAATGATTTGAGTTATAATATATAACTTTTTCTTGGAATAAAATAAGTGCTACATCTACATCATCTACATCTACATCATGGCATAGTACAAGTTTGTATGAAAAATATATACCTAAAGTAGTCAATTAGACAAACAGCATAATAAAAATGTAATAGAATATGCTAGCGAAAACAGTCTTAACTACTAGATAAAAGAGTATGTCACTATCTGCTAGGAATGAGAGAGATAAATTTGAGACAATCCTCAAAAGGTCCCTAAGCTTGATGAAAATATATTGAGAATTTGTCAAGTCACCAAATAACAAGTTGGTAAGTTAAACTGTATTTACTGATAAATTTTAATATTTAATGTAAAATATTACACTCTACTCAATTATCTATAGTATTTTTCTGTCTATCTTATTATTTTATTGTTGTGAGTTGCTGTCAGTTGGGTCTGATTCATAATGACCCTTATGTACAGCAGAAGGAAAAACTCCCCAACACTGTGCCATTCCTGATACTATGTCAGTGCTTCTCTGCTTTTCATATGGTTTTCAATAGCTGATTGTTTTGGAATTGCTTTAAGAGTGGATTGTCATGGTCTTCTCCCATTTTTGTAGGGCTGTGGACCAAACCCAGGGACTCAGAGAGTACAGAGAGGCATTCTATCAACTGAGTTAAACCCCAGCCCCATTTTATCATTTTAGAAGAAAATAATATAATATTCTAGAGAAAAATGCTTTTTAAACATAGTTGTGTATATGTTGCTATATAGAGATATAATAATAACTAAATATTTATTAACTTTCATCTATAATTAACATGCCTGCAGCAGTAGCCCTGTGGCATCCGATCCCATCAGATCTCAGAAGCTAAGCAGTGTCGGGCCTGGTTACTACTCAGATGGGAGACTGCCTGGGAACACCAGGTGCTGTAGGCTTGGGAGACGGACCTGGCATCCCACTCCCAAAAAATCAATCCGCCATTGAAAACCCTATGAACAGCAGAAAAGCACTGACAATAGTATTTCCCCTGTTGTATGTAGGGTAGCTATGGGTTGGATACTGACCTGATGGCACCTAACAACAACAACATAATTAACACATTTAATTAACATACATTTATTATGGAAGTGTTTTTCTACTTCTTAGTGATGTAGAGATGGAAAAAGAAAACTTTTTCTCTGACTGTAAATTTAACATTCTACTAGGGAAGACAAAAAAATAAAATAACTATCATAAAGTGATGATTAGTTTAAGGAAATCAGTCGACATAAGGAGATAGCAATTAACTGAAATTCAGGTACAAGGAAGCCCTTAAGATAGGCTTATATTTAGGAGAAGACAATTTTTGACAAGTAAATGAGGAGAAAGTACCAGGCATGGAACAATCAGGGAAAGGAAAATAGACAGAAAAAACCACCACAATTATTCTCAGATGGAACAATGTCTGGCATATTAGAAGAGGAAACTGAGTCAGATATTTATCTCCTGTCACATAAACCCTCCGTCCTAATTCTCAGTGGATAGATGACTGTGAAGAATTGTAGCCTCTGCAGTTTGAAATGCTTAGGACTTGGATTGGAGGTGGGCAAGGGAGACTAGATTTTATCAAGTCATTCACTGGCTATGTCCCCTTGCTGAAAGGCCCCTGCCTTACCCTTCCCCAGACAATGGGGTGTGCTTACCTTACCCCTGCCATCTCAGCATCCTGGGTGGAAAAGTATTGAAGAGAAATAACTATGTGACAATAGAAAAAGAGTGACTGTGTAGAAGCCCATCTGCTAAGAACAGGGACAGTAAATGATCAAGAACCCATCCCAGAAAAGCAGGGAGGTGATGGGAGGGAGAACTGTTCTTACCATGTTCCAAGATAAGATAATTAGGAATGTCAAGATGAGAACACTAGAGCCTTAAGCCCAGAATGTAAGGTCCTGTGAACAAGTGGGCCTCTGTGACTGCACTCATCCTTCACTCATGAAACTGGCTCTGTTCACAGCCCAGAATTAAACTAACTTCTTAAAGGAGTGATTGGGGTATGCTCTTTAATCCTTCAGAGATCATTCTGCTTTCAGTGGGTTTGTAATTGCCCTTTAATTCAACCTCTTTAAAGAAAACCCCAGGGGCTGAGGTTTAGCTCAGCTGGTAGAGTGCTGCTCTGCAGTCTCCGAGGACCCAATTTCAATCCCAAGCACCACAAAAATGGGAGAAGGAGGGTAGCAATCCACTCACAAAGCAATCCGAAATAATCAGCCATTGAAAACCCTGTGAGGGTTGCTACCAATCAGAACTGACTTGACAGAACCTAACAACAACAACCAAATAAAACCCCAAATTCTGTTTTTTCCTTTGATGAGCTACTTCTGAGATTATATGCTGAGCTCCTTGAGCCTTGTATATATTTCTTACAACTGGTGCCCTTGAATGTCAATAATTAAGTAGGCATACAAGATCCTGGTAAGTATGTATGAGGAGAATTTGGAATTTCCCTCCACTGTAAAATTCTACTCTCCATTTCCACATGTGTTGGGAAGCTTGGATTCTGAATCTTGTCTCTTTAGGCCAATGAGTTTACATCTTCCTGTTCTCACTCTGCACCATGATTCCAGCACTCCATTGAGTGTGATACATTGTTTCTCTTTTTCAGGACTGAATCATTTGTAGGAAGCAACTCCATTTTGGTCACAATCTAAAGTCCTTAAATAGTTGGACTTTCCTTTTTCCCTTGGTTTGATTTTGAATATTTTGCACTTGGGGGAAAATTAGTTGTGTTAGTTTGCATCCCATTCCTGTAACAAAATACCGAGATAAATAAATCAGAAGAGGAAAGGTCTATGTTAGCTCATGGTTTTGGAACTGTCAGTTCATGGTCACTTATCCTCACTGCTCTGGGTCTGTTTTAAGGCAGCAGATCATAGTGCACAGCTCATCCCGGAGCAAACTATTCACATCAGGGTGACTCAGAAGTGAAAGACAGAGAAAGAGGCCAAAATCCATAACCTCATATCAAAGAAACATGTCCCATGACCTAGGAACTCCCACAAGACCCTACCTCTTACAGGTTCCACCACCTTCCACTTATGCCAAACTGAAGACCAGGCTTTTAACAAGTGGGTCTTTGAGGAAATTCCAGATGCCAGCACATCACAGTATAAATTGTTCTGCCCTCAGTAGCATGAATTCTTTGACTGATGAAATTTAAAAAGAAATCCCTGGAAACCTTGTTGAATGTTCTTTATTTTTCTTTTTATTTTTTGAGTAAAATGGACAAAGAATGTTGGTACTGACCTCTGCATTTTTCTTTGTACCTAAATTTTGACAATGTTCCTGGAGCTAGGGTAGTAATTTTGCAACAATACCCCTAACAAGTGTATGTTTTTAGAAGCTAGCTTAGTAAGAATAGTAGGAACGAATGACAAAAATAGCTTAGCTTTCTGAGATCTTTTCTGACACTCTAGCCCTTAAATACTTAACTCTAGAGTTCTTGCTAGATAACAAAAATGTACTGATATGTTTTGAATCACACATTTTTGCTTCAGGGTTGTTTGCAAAGAAACCATTCCTATTGATTCGGTTATTTTCTGTCAGAACATTACAAAATACCAAACACTCAGAAGCATGAGAAAGAAGAATATGTTTATAATTATACTTTAAATTGCAATTGTCTCATATTTCTTGATAATTTTCTTGTTTTTCCCTTCCTCTGTTCCTCTATCCCTGTAAACATATGTTCACATGTATTCTAGGTGGCTATGATATTGTCTAATTGCTTTCCTGGAGTTTCATATCTCACACACACACACACACACACACACACACACATACACACACACACACACACACACGGGAGAGAGAGAGAGAGAGAGAGAGAGAGAGACAGAGACAGAGACAGAGACAGAGACACAGAGAGAGACAGAGAGACAGAGAGACAGAGAGACACAGAGAGATAGGACCCAAAGGAAATTTAAGAATCTGGTTTTCATGCTTGTAGGGATTGTCAAGTGTAAAATGTGCAGGACAGGTTGTAAGGCTGAGAATTCCTATAAAAGTAAATGTTCCTGTTAGGAGTATTAAAGCTATTTAGTAGCAGAGCTCCTTCCTCTTTCAAGGACTTCAATTTTTTAATGTATTCCATTGATTTCATAAAGTTCCCTATATTATGCAGGGTAACCTGCTTTATTCTAAGTCTACTAATTTAAATGTTAAATCTCAGGTAAATAATGCCTTTACAGCAACTTCCACACTATTATTTGTCTATGTGCTGTGCACTATTTCCTAGCTAACAACAACAAGTATCCAAGATGCCACATAAAAGTATTTATAGCATATACATGAATGTGTAGGATGTGTGTGTGTTTATGTATGTAGGCATGGATGATGTTGTGTCTGGTGAATTCAGAGTTTTCTGACTTCACAAGTCTAATACACTTTCACATATTAGTCAGGCTAATGTTGATCTTCATTTAAATCTTATTTCTTTCACTTGCAAACAATAATTAGATTATATATAGATATAAAACAAAATGGACTTGTAATGATCAATTTTATGTGCTGACTTGGCTGGACCATGGTGCCCTGATATATGGCCAAAAATCATTTTCAGTGTTTCAATGAGTATATTTTTAAGATCATATTAATATTTATATTAGTTGACTTGTCATCCATATATAGGTAGGCTTCATCCAATCAGGTAATGGCCTAAACAGAATCAAAGGCTGGCTTTTCTTGTGTAAGAGGGAATTATTTGAGATAGCCTTTGGGCTTCAACTACATCATTTCTTAATCTCTACTTTGTAGGCCCACTCTGCAGATTTACTAATGTCCATAATTATGTTAACCAAGTCCTTACTTCAGTGACATCCTATATGTATGATTTTGTTTTGTTTCCTTGAAAACACTGATAAAATAGCATTTCTTCCAATTTTCAAGTTATGTGTGAATTAATACCTATTTCATGAGCGAAGACATAAAACAGAAAGTATATGATTCATGTAGGTTAAGATTACATATTTCATTATTGCCCTTAATAGTTTATACCATGACATCATTATCATTGAATTTCAGAGGAAATCTTCCTTTCTATTCTTGAAAAATGTTTTCTTTTAAAAAATTTATTCAGTTCCTTTTATATATGTATTGAATTTTTGTTAGTTTATTCAATTGTTGTTGTTGTTAGGTGCCCTCGAGTCGGTATCTGACTCATAGCGACCCTACATACAACAGGCGAAACACTATTGTCAGTGCTTCTCTGCCATTCATAGGGTTTTCAATGGCAGATTGGTTATTGGGAACGGGTTGCCAGGTCCTTCTCCCAAGCCTGCAGTATCTGGTGTTCCGAGGCGGTCTCCCATCCAAGTACTAACAAGGCCCGACCCTGCTTAGCTTCTGAGTTCTGACGGGATCAGATGCCACAGGGCTACGGCTGCAGGCAGTTTATTCAATTACTTTATCTTATTTCATTTGACTTATTTTTATTTTTACATTGGCAATTATTATGGTGTGAATGTTTGATGTTTGGTCCCCAGTGGATGGTGCAGTTCTGCGAGGCTGTAGAAATTGGAGAGATGAGACCTAACTGGTAGAAGTAGGTTTCTGGTAGACCTTTGAGAGCTTTGCCCAGACCTCCAGTTCCAGTCTTCCTTTCTCTTCCTGTCTGCTGTGATGTAAGAAGATCTCGACCATGTGTTCTAACTGCCTGCCTGGCCATGGCTTCCATGCCAGTATGAATCAAAATCTTCTGAAATTATAAGCTAATTTAAATCCTTTCTCCTTTAAGTAATTCTGTCAGGTATTTTATCACTGCAATGCAAAAGCTAAGGAATACAGGAAATTCGTACAGAATGTAGGGTTGTTGCTGTGCCTAAACCTGACCATATTGTTCTGACATCTTTGAAACTAATTTGGAGGTGCTAGCTAGAGAATCCCTAGAATGCTCTAAGCAAAAATTAGTGGGTGATTCTGAAGGGAGTTCAGAAGATAAGGGTGCCCATGATGTTTCAGAGGGAAATAAAGACTGTGTTGGCAGTTAGACTAGAAGCCATTGTGTCACATTCTGGTAATGAGTTTGTCTGAATTATTCCTATGTCATAAAAAGTTGAGTAAGACTGAATTAAAAAATAATGGAGTAATTAATTTGGCAGTGAAAATTTCAAGATAGTATAGCATTGCTGCTGTGGCAATTACTGTTAGATGGTTTTAGCCAGATTTATAATGAGAAAAAGGCAGAGCAGAAAGACGAAAAATGTACAATCTGGCCAGAAAAGCAACCTATTTAAAGTTGCATTCAAAAAGATGTGGTCATTAAAGAGATTATCACCATTCAAGGAAAGGGCCAATAGAACAATAGGAAAAGTTCCTAGAGGGAAAATCAGGAATTGGCCAGACCACATCCACCAAAGGCTATAAGACGTGTAACTGTAAATTCATTTGAAATATCTTTCTGAAATAAAGAAAGAAAGAAAGAAAGAGAGAAAGAAGAAAAAGGTTTTTCTTGAAAAAGACAATGCCCCCAGGATATCCTGCTTGCAAAGAGCCACAGAGGGCACTGTTTTCCCTGGTAGAGCCACCTAGTTACTCAGAGGCCACTGTAGCCATAGTCCAAGGGAAAGTGCAGCTACTACTTGAGCTGGCAGAAGAACTTGGCATCATCCATGTAGCACTGGATTTGCAGATATGCCAAATATAAAAGTGATACGGTCTTGAAGGCTTGCACCAATGTCTTAGAAGAAGGTCTGGAAGGCCAGGCAATGTATATCAGGGTTGGATTCTCAGAAGAAATTCCCTGAAGAGGCAACGTGTGAAGATACGTGGATGAAGCTGAACCTTCAGTGGAGACCTCAGGATATTGGAAATATCAGGAACGTGGGTTATCTGCTGAAGAAAACAACCAGAAACAAGTGAAACCAGCCCAAGAAAGAGAACATATGGTCTGCAAATAATATCATAGAGGTGGGCCTTCCCAAGCCTATTAGAGCCCAGAGAATGCTACCATATGCAACAGATGTGAGGAATGGAGCTACAGGATTTAGCATTTGTTTTACTGAGTTTTGGTTTTACTTTGGCCTGATCTTTCTTTGAAAATTAATGCAACTCCTATTATGAGATGGTTATGAGCATTTGCCGGCCAATGGTAAAGTGTTGTGATTTGAATATAAAATGTTGCCCAAGACTCATATCTGAATACTTGGTCTCCAGTGGGTCACACTCTTTTTGGAGGCTATGGAACTTTGGGAGGTGGGATCTAGCTAGCAAAGGTCACTGAACCTTTGAAGGTTATCCAGCCCCCTAGTTCCAGTCTTGCTCTCTGCTTCTGTTCACCATGATATGAAGAGCTCTTCCCCACCCCATGCTCCTGCTACCTGCCCAGCCAGAGATTCCCTATCTTCATGAGCTGAAATTCTCTGAAACTATCAGCGATAATAAGTCCTTATTTCTTTAAGTTGTTCTTTCAGTTATTTTGTTACAGTAATGCCAAAATAACTAATTCAAAAATACTGTTCATTCTCTTCTGATAAGATTTTTTTCTTTTTCAGTCATCCTTCTTTCTCAAACTCAGCTTGATCTTTGGTCTAGGGGAGACAGGCTCCTGCCCCAGGTCATAACATTAGAATAGACACTATCTAGAAGAGAGGTATCTGTGTGAGCAGTGGAAATACTTAGGTGAACATATGACAAATTGAGATGACAAATCTCTAACTTCACAAAATAAGTTGCCACTATTTCCCTATTTTGCAAACTGTGCAACTTACTACTACATTTTGTGTTCTGAGAGATGTTTCTGGAAGTGTTACTAATGATAACACTATTCACAGCAGTTCCAAATTTTTCACAAAACAATTAATGAATCACATTGAAGGCTATTTGTGTGATCGTTGTTCTCATCATTCACATTTCTGTAATTCAAAAATATTTCAAATACAAAGGAAGATGCCAATAATTACATATGGTATGCTACATTTTTTGTAAAACAGACAAAATAAGAATTTGTTGTTGTTAGGTGCTGTTGAGTTGGTAACCAACTCATAGCGACCGTCATAGGGTTTTCAATGGCTGACTGTTTCGGGATTGCCTTGGAAGTGGATTGCCAGGCCCTTCTCCCATTTTTTTTTTTTTTGGCAGTGCTGGGAATTGAACTCAGGGCCTCAGAGACTGCAGCACAGCACCCTACCAACTGAGCTAAATCCCAGCCCCATAAAAATAAGAATATATTCTTGTATTTACTTGCATTTACATAAACAATTACTGGAGTACAAAAAATCTAATTCAAAATAGTATTGGAAGACACATGAGAAACAGATTTGGAGGATGAAACATAAAGACTTTCTATAACCCTTTTAACATATGCTATGAAAACATGGAAACATTTTTTATTAAATTGTTAAAAAAAAGTTTATCAAATGATCAATTGCTCTAAAAAGCCTAGGAAATCTATAACACTAAAGGGCAGTGTGAAAAATATGAAGTTAGTTTGGGAACTAACTAGTCACTGATATGTCATTCACAGTGCAGTAGGTTAAATGTGCTTGATTTAAACTCATATGCCAGTATTTTAAATAACAGCTATGTTGCTGTCTAGTTGGGTCACTTTGATGCAATTATCTCATTTCTCTCAACTTCAATGTCTTCATCTATACATAGAGAAATAACTAACGTAGGATGTGTGAGAGCAAAACTGGTGTGATAAAAGGAAAACACATTTGGAATGGTGCATAGTACTTATCATTGCAGCATCCCATAAATAGTAACATCATTATTAAATTCATTAGTAATTAAGGCAGATGCAAATGTACTGAGATTCACCTAAAATTTTTGAGAAGAGATTTTTTGTTTGTTACTTTTTGCAGTACTTGTCGGTTGATCTCAGGGCCTTACACATATTTTTCAAGTGTTCCACCACTGAGCAGCACCCCTAGCCCATTTTTATAATCGTATTTTTAATCTTAAGATAGTTCTTGCTAAGTTATGCAGGCTTTCTCTGGCCTTGAATCTGACATCCTCCTGTCTCTGCCTCCTGAGTTATTAGGATTATAAGCATGAGCCAATGAGCTTTGTGAGAAGAACGATTTTAATTACAAGTTTTCAACTGGAGACTCAGTAGCACCATTGAACATATAAAGCATGTTTTGGAACAAAGAAGTGAAGAAGTCATGAGGATTTTTCAAGATGCAATTGCATTGGTCTAGGCAAATAAACTTAAGAAGCTGTACGGAATGTACATGAGAATCAAAATGAAGGCACACTGAATGGATTTATAAAACATACATGATTGATTTTAAGTGTATATGGGTTGGAAAAAAATAAACTAAAAACTTGAAATCATTTTTGGAAAAATACAACTAGTACACTGAGAGGAGAAGGAAGAGGGCTTTATTGTTTTTGTTGTTAGCATTTCTGGATGAATTATTGTTTATATTTTGGATATTATTAGCACTAGTTTCCTACTATTAGTTTAGTTTAGTACTAATTTCATATTGCTGCTATAAAAATTGCCCAGCTTTATAGCTTAAAGTAATACAAGCTTATACTTTTATAGTTCTGTTTGTCAGAAGTCCTAAATAGATCTTTCTGTGCTAGAAGCAAAGTGTTCCTCTGGAGGCCTTGGTAAGATATATTTAATAATTTCCATATAATTAGAATATGAGCCTTCAAAAGATCTAAGGATAAATTAAGCCTAAGAACATTGCACTTTAATGTCTATAAATATACCTAAGTGGTGAAAATAATAAATAATGTTGATAACTAATGATCCACTGAAGATTTATCTGATCTATAAAATTTGCAACCTCTTTGAACAATGATTCTATAGAAGTAGTTCACATAATTTCAGACTATTAATGGTGGGAACTAGAAATGATAGAAATTTTAAAAGTCTATTTCTACATTCATTGATCACTATTCACCTATGATAATATCTAGCTTTATATAAAACATAATTTTAAATCCTAGGGCTCAGAATTCTATTATGGAAAGTATATGTTTAGTTTTTTGTATTATGTGTTTTAATGGCATCATTTAAGCTCTAATTATGCATGAAATTATATTGAATTTCTTTCTAAATGTAAAGGAAGAAATGTTTTCATGATTCATTCTTTCTTCAGTAAACATTTTTAAAACTGTATTGCTGATACAGCTCATCAACTAAACCTTATGAGAGATGAAATGGGTGGGAGGAAAACACTAATTAGGGAAATTTTCTTTCCCAAATATACATGTGAAACTCCCATTAACGTCAATCACAAGGAGATATCTTTCTGCCAAATACCTGTAGGTAAAAATGTCCAACTTCTTTTGCCTTTCTAGTTAGAAACACAGCACATTTTCTTTTCTCCAAATTGTTAACAAGCTGTACTACATCCTGCATCCACAACTCTGGTGTGTATAAAAAGAGCTTATTGGTTAATCTGTTCAGCAGATATGTATATTATAAAACGTGACTTTTTGAAGGAGATATTTTGAAGCCCTTTTTAATGATAGTTTTATATTCATCAAGCTCTATCTTTTCAATTGGATTTTTCATTTAATTTTAGCCAAGGTTTTCCATTCATTTCATGTAAATGTAGCTTACTTATGCCTTTAAATGATGTATTTAAATCATGTCAGAACTGAGTATTACAACAGAGCCCATACAGGTGTTCTCAGTGATCTATCAACACTGCAGTGCAATAATGTAATTTATGACTTACTAAATATTTAACAATTTCCCTATGCTGTGGAAAAATATCAATTGATTCTGAATACTACAAAATATACCAATGAATACTATTATTTTGCTCATGGGATAAAAAAGAATACAAAAGTAAGCAATGTATTATGCTAAAAATACATATAATTCAACTATGCTTAGCAGCTAACCCTTAAAGCATATATGAAAAGAAAATATAAAAATTACATCAACAAAGAATACATTTCTATTGGAAATAGAGGGTAAGAATTACTTCCAATAATCCACATGAACTGCTTTGTGTATTACCTGATAACTCTAAAATACCATGGGTTCCAAAATATACATATGTTGTTTGCTACAGTGTAACTCACACCTTATGTGAATTATGTTATTGATGGCATAATTTATTTAGAAAATGGATTGATTGTCACTGTGGGAGATAGGGTCTAAAATCGAACTTATTGTGTTAATATTTATTGCCAATATATTCCAAGTATAAGCAAT
>VMDO01032389.1:0-19040 GCA_007922755.1 Pedetes capensis | reverse complement strand
TTTTTGAGGTACCTCCATACTGATTTCCATAGTGGTTGCACCATTTTACAGCTCCACCAGCAATGTAAAAGTGTTCCCTTTTCCCCGCAGCCTCGCCAGCATTTGTTGTTGTTTGTTTTATTGATCTTGGCCATTCTTACTGGTGTAAGGTGAAATCTCAGCGTTGTTTTGATTTGCATTTCCCTAATGGCTAGGGATGCTTTATGTTTTTGAACCCATATTGGATCTTCCTTCAAGTTATTTTGTCATAATGAAATGAGCTTCCAATTGTGGGCCTCAAGGCCCAAATTCATGTAGTAATCACCATGCTGCCTTACTGCCACGGCCAGTGTTTCTGAAAGTCGGGTATTGCTAACAATATTCAAAGACATTTTTAAATTTTAAGAAGACAAAAAAGTAAAATGTCACCCTCATCTTAAAATTACCTTAATAGTAAAATAATTTCGTCATATTAATTTGACAAGTTAAATTTGTGTAGATTGTTCTGTACTTTTGACAGATACTTCCCTTTGTTTAAATTATTGCTAAATGATAGTAGGTCTTGACAGAATTCCTTGGTATTTCAGCCTCCAAATAATAAATTTAAATGGCTCTAGATCTATCATGAGAAGAGAAATGAGAAGTTCTCTTATGTCCCCTGATGGTCTTGTATTGTAACCTTACCTGAAAGACAGAATACTTTCTAAAAAGATATACATATATCAGAAGGAGAAAATTTAGGCAAAAGTTAAATTTTTATGCTTTTCTGTCATTCTTCATAATTGGCTCATTTTGGTTGAAACTATGTTTTTATGATAATTCCTCACATTGCTTTACTTCAGAACATTGATGTAAGGAGCTTTCCTCTAATATATTTAAATCATTAACTAATCATCTTAATCATTAATCCATGAATTTTTGCAATGTGTGTGAATTCTTCATGTTCCCTTTACCTTCTACCTACCAGGGTCTCTTGGACAGAGTCTCAATCAGATGAATTTCAAGGTTAAAGGGAAAGGTTCTCAACTAAGGTCTTTTATTAAGTGGAAATGCTTTGGCTTTCTCTGTTGCATGTCCTTGAACTGCTCTCATATGAGTGGCTTCTCCTAGGAATGAACTGACAACCTCTCTTTTCCTTGAGGGCTTATCTGTTAGTCATCTGTGTACTTCTCTGACTTCCTCAGCAGATTCCATGATGAAAGAAAATATAACTATAAAGTGTGGACATTGTGTTTGGAGAGATAAACAAATGCATAGGTGAATAATCTATCCAAAAAAAGAAAAGAGTCAACTGTATTTCCTACAAAATTTAAACAGCATCTTTCTCTGAACTTCATGTCTTTTTGAATGCTGCCCTCCTCTCTATGCTACTATTCCCACTGGGGATATTAAAAATATATTGCATATTCTCCATATTCTATTATGCTAATATATTTTATTTCATTTTTCAAAGATGGGAAAAATAAGTTTGAGTACTTGGCTCTGGAGAATTTAATGTATTTTAAAGGGTTTAAAAAATTAGGTTCCATGATCCAAAGATAAAATATGTCATTTCAGCTAAGGAGAAATGTGTTAGCTTTGTTATACTATCCTAAACTAAATTTTGAATTTGTTTTTCACTGAAATTTTTCTTTCATAGAGAAGAGCCATCATTTTTATAGTCTGGAAATATTTTATAGCAAAAAGGAAGACTCATTTTCTGAAGGCAGCTCTGTGTGTGTATTTACAAAAAATATATGCTTGATTGTTTTCATAAATGTCATTGCTTTGCCTACCAGGCTGTGTAGTAGGCAATGTAGTGTGTATGTTACTTCTTATTTTGGTTTGTTTTGGTTTTCTTGGAATGCAATTGGAAGAGAAGATCTCACTGGTAATGTCTTTCCTGGTCCACAGTGTGTTGTTATAATTCACATGAAAAATTAAAAAAACAAAAGATCTACTATCAGCCGGGCGCGGTGGCGCACACCTGTAATCCCAGCAGCTTGGGAGGTGGAGGCAGGAGGATCACAAGTTGGAGACCAGAGGCAGTCTGCATAACTTAGTGAGACCCTGTGTCAAAAAGAAAAAAAATGGGCTGCGGGTGCAGCTCAGTGGTCCAGCTCTTGCAGAGCATGCAAGTGCAAGGCCTTGGGTTCAACCCCAAGTCCCACAAAAAGAAAAAAAAAAAGAAAAAAATCATCTAAATTTAAGGCTTTTCATTCAGTTTAATTATATAGTATAATATTGAGTAAAATCTTACAGAGTTGGATTAGCGGAGAGGAAATTAATTTTGAATGGGCCAAGTGATAAAATATTGTTGAAGAAGTAAGGACTGATTACTTATAGTTGCAGAAAGTCACTAAAACCATCCTGTTACCTGGAACTCATTCTCAATAGATCTTTTTAAATGATTGGGTAAGAACTGTATAAAATTAAACAATCAATTTTCCTCTTGTTAAGTTCCTAAAGGACTCGAGATTCATTGCTGTACTTGGTGGTCTAATTCTTTGGGGTCAAATCTTATTTTTGTTTTATATTGAAAATTATTCAGGCTCAGTGCTATGGTGCATGCTTGTAATCGCAAGTTCAGGCCAGAGGCAGCCTGCACAACTTAGTGAGAAATTGTCTCAAAATAAAAAATAAAAAAAGGGCTGACTGTACAGCTCAGTTTTGGAGTACTTTCTCAGGACTAAAAAACAATTCAGATTGTTGAACACTTTCCAATATTACATAAAGTTCAGTAGGAAACAAGCCCATTAATTTTTCAAACACTATATATGATAATCTCAATGAACACATTTATCACATGCTATATCCATTTACCTTTCTCTGCTTCTTTATTACTAGAATCAATTGCCTAGACCAAAACCTCCTAATTATCCTTTCTGCTTCCAGTCTTACTTCCTTTAATATATTCTTTCATGGCTACCAGAGCTGTTTGTAGCAGAAGTTTGAAATGGGAGGGATTTAGAAAGGGATTTCTGGTTAGATAGAGGGTGTAAGCTGTTGCACTATGCTTTCCTTAGTTGGTTGTTATTTGGGATGGTTTTTCTAGGAATTAATGAACATTTTGAAGATTATTACTTCTCTTCCACTATCATTAAAAGATGACTGGTCAAGCCCAGCACAGTGGTGCTCCCCTGTAATCCCAGCAACTCAGGAGGCAGAGGCAGGAAGATGGCAACTTTGAGACCAGAGGCGGTCTGTGTCATTTAGCAAGACCCTGTCTCAAAAAGTAAAAAGTAGCTCATTGGTACAGCACTTGCAAAGCATGCAAATGCAAGGCCCTGGGTTCAACCTCATTGTATCTGTTTCCTGCTTTAAAAACTTCTGATGGCTTGCCATTGCTTTTAGGATGATTTTCTACACTCTTAAGATAGCCTGTGAGCAACCACGATGGTGGTCCTTATTCTCTGTCTGCTTTCACAGCATTCTGTCTTGCTGTTTGTATTGTATTCACACTGACCGGCTTTCTTTTCCCTAAACATGATGGACTTCTCATTTGATGGTGTTCTGTATATCTGGAACCTTGCCAAATCCTCCTCATTTATTAGATCTTCGCTTCAGTGCCATTTTTTTTTTCATGTCATCCCTCTCTGCCTGCATCCTTACCCATCTCTCCATCTACAGAGTAGGCTAGTTTAGCTCCATCAACGTCATGGCATTTATAAAAATTGCAGTCAGATTACTACATTTCTAAATATGAAGTTAACATTTTGCTGGACTAGAAGCTCGTGCAGGCAAGGCTAGGATGTAAACAGATTATATCAGTATACACATCATCCAGTGCTGGCCCTGGCATTTACTGAATAGTTGTTGAATAAATAAATAAATCAATCAATAAATAAACTCAACATGATTTTGGAGATACACTGAAATTGTGATTTGGTAGGTTTTAGAACACAAACAACTTCTCTATTTGATTATGAAATTTAACACCAGTGGATTGAATTCTTCTTTATTGACTTAAATCTTTGTAACTCACCTAAATCCCTTGATTTCTTTCTATATGTGCTGAACTCAGTATCAAAAGAAACTTTAATTTCAGAGGAAGTGCACTGATCATATCAGCCTCCAAACACATTTTTAAAATAGTCTGTGGAAAAGTAAGAGACATAGATAAGGAAAAATAAAAGATATCCTAAAGCAAATTGAAAACTGAAGATAAATGAAACAGCTTGTTAAAAACAGGTTAATGCATATTGAAGTAGATATCTCTTATTTCATGTATTTTTACCATCATGAAGTTCAATGGCCTGAATTTGCACTTGTGATACTTTTTGTCTTGGACCAATAATTTCAAATCTACAAGTGATTGTGTGCATATGGTGGAAGAAGCAAAGGAAAAGAGAAAGATAAAAATGAGTCAGGTATAAACAATCACACACCTGACATTCGCTCTAACATTGTGTTCTGAATAGATGATTAATGGGTATCCCACAATCATAGATGAACTTTTTCACTAATATCTCACAGAGTATTGATGAGTACTTCTTGGAGAAAGAAAAGGTAGAGTCCATGGTCTGTGCCTTCAAGTTTGTCAGATTGGTTTAAATAAAAATTAACAGGTATCTACATTTTCTCAATTTTTAAAAAAAGAGGTAGAATATTCAGTGTTCCCAGATTCTTGGGGCTAGGAAACAGCATTACCAGGGCCAAAGCATTGACATCTCTTCCAATACATCTGTTCAGAAACCATCTGGGTACAGCCAGAGGAAGCATTTAAACTATTCCAGAGATACCTCACAGTACATTGACTTACGTAATGAAAAATACCTCCTCTCTGCAACTCATTTATAAGCCTGAAGGCCTTGTGGTATAAAAATATGGGAGGTATCACTAGCCTTGCCAATTTTTACATAATCATGAGGATCCTGTTAAGAAAATAAATGAGAAGTTTAATGAGGTAGGTAAAGAAAGCTACATTTGATTTACCTGTTCAGTAAATGTTTTGAATTAAAATAAACCTACTAAAAAGAAGGTTTAATTCCCCAATAACCAGGCAGTGCTCTCTCCCTCCACTTACTCTTCCAATCCTGCTGTTACCTTAGTAAATGGCCATAAAATCAATTTGTGAAAATTCAGCTATCTGGTGATATTTTTTTATGTATTTTGGAAATACTGCTGCATTTTTATTCTATTTTCTAAATTAAGCCATATAAATGAATGATAACTGATATTAAATTATTAGCATTTCTTTGCATCCCTGAAAGATTGAAAAAGAAAAGAAAAGATCTTCTTATAGCAATTGCTATAACTTTTTAGTTAAAAATTACTTCTATTTTCTTTGGACTTCTTCGATTTGATCCTCCTCATTTCCTTTGAGGTTTTTTTTTTTGTGTGTGTGTGTGTGTGTGTGGTGTGGTACTGGGTGTGTGTGTGTGTGTGTGTGTGTGTGTGTGTGTGTGGTACTGGGGGTTGAACCCAGGGCCTTGTGCTTGCATGCTTTACAAGTGCTGTACCACTGAGCTGCACCCTCAGCCCTTTTTTTTTCTTTTTTACTTTTTGAGACAGGGTCTCACTAAATTATGCATACTGCCTCTGATCTTGAACTTGTGATCTTCCTGCCTCCACCTCCTGAGTCGCTGTGATTATGGGCATGCACCATGGTGTGCAGCCCTTTGAAAATTTTTACTATGGTAAAAATGCATTTTAATAGTTGTGTTGTGTTATGTTTTTTGGAGACAAGTTTTTGCTAGTAGCCCAGGCCAGGCTGGCCTTAACCTTGGAATCCTGCCTCAACCTCCCAAGTGGAGTGCTAAGATTGCTGGTGTGCACCACCATGTCTTATTTTAATAGATATTGTATTATAAAGTGTTATTATGTTTTCCTTACATAGTGATTCCAATATCATTTTACTTCAAATCTTGAAATGTTAAATCTAGAAATAGCATTAGAAACAGGCTGGACTTATCCTCTAATCAGAAAGCTGATTCTGGAGAGGAAGGGAGCTAGTGTCAGAGGCAAGAGGAGAGCATAGGCCTTCTCCCAGATCTGTTCTAGACTTATCCTTCCTCCTCAACTCTAGGTAGCCTCATCTGTATCATAGTGTTTTCTTAAAGCTGAATGAGGCCATGCATATGGAGCATTCAACACACTGCTTCCATTTAGTAAGTGCTCCTTAAGTAGTGACTAAAATTAGTGTTATTGGCTTCATGAGCCAGTCAAATATTTATTCAGCACCTACTATGGGCTATGTACAAAGCATTTGCCTTAATAGTATAGACTCCTCTCCTCCACCCTCTGTATCTCCCACTACTAGATCTTCCACTAATAGGGTACATTGGGGCACTTCACAAAACAGGACATCCCATAATTTTCTACTTTATAAAATTAATGATTGTAACCCCAAGAGAGAAGCTTGAGGGGGGAAATCAAAGATTGTTTTCTAAGTTTAGATTTATAAGTGTTCTTATTTAGATAGATCTAAGATATTAGATTTCCAATTCAAGTATTTTTAAAATGATTGTTGAAAAATCAAAATTCCTTGCTGAAGGACAGACAGTAGCTAGTCATGGAAACTGGATGCTTTCCCATTATTTTCAAGTGCTGGTTGTCACACTGGTGTTGATTTCAACAGCTTCAGTCACAGGCAGTATGCAACACACTATGCTTCAAAATTGCTGCTTATAATAGTCACAGTGTTCTCTCTGTGCTTTGACAGAAGGAGATGCTCTTTAACTCATCTATTACCCAGCTTTACTGGAGGTATCCTGTGGGTAAAGCAGTGTGCTAGCTCATGGGAGAATAAAGGCACGTTTTGTTCTACTCCCTCCCCACAAGGAATTTACAGTTTAGTAGAAGACAAACAGATCATCTCAAATGTAGTATAGTAAAGGAAATAGGTCAGGAAAAAATATAAGCTAGAAGAACCAGGTTGTTCTGAGGAGGTCAGAGGAAGAGATATTTTGTCTGAGTCCCAGCAGCAAGTAGGGTTTTAATCTTAGGTACGTGGACTGGCTTGCACAGCTGGCTGAGGTTCTGAAACTATATGATACACGTTGTTGTTGTTGTTGTTGTTGTTGTTGTTGTTAGGTGCCATCAAGTTGGATCCTACTCATAGTCACCTTATGTACAATAGGATGAAACACTCCCTTCTGTTCCAGGCACTTGATCTTTTTTATGTTTAAGCCCATTGTTGCTGCCCCTATGTCGATCCATTTAGTTGAGAGTCTTTCTTTTTTTGGTTGTCCTGCCACTATCTCAAACATGATGTTCTTCTCCAAGGGGTCTCTCCTGACAACATGTCCAAAATACTTAAGATGCAGTCTAGCCATGTTAGCTTCCAGGGAGCACTCTGGTTGCACTTCTTCTGGGACAGATATGTTGGTTCTTTTGGCAGTCCATGGTATGTTCAATATTTGTCTCCAGCACCATAATTCAAAAGCATCCACTCTTTTCCTGTCTCCCTTGTTCAACATCCAGCTTTCACAACCATATGATGCAACTGAAAATACCATGGCATAAGTCAGGTGCACCTTCATCTTCAGTGTGACATCTTTACTTTTCAACATTTAAAGAGGTCTTTTAAAACAGCTTTCCCAAAGCAATGCATCTTATGATTTCTTGGCTGCTGTTTCCATGGGTACTGATTATAGAACCAAGTAAAGAAAAAATCTTTGACAACCTCAATCTTTTCTCCATTTATCATGAAGTTGCATACTGACCAGTTGTAAGTATTTTTGTTTTGATGTTGAGACACTTAAACAACTTCAACCAGTTTACTATAGCTAGAAAGTGGATTATGAAGACATAGAACTTTAATACAGTGAAATGCAGCAAAAACAATTTGCATTTTTTTCTGGAGGATGTTTCAGACTTTTTGGTTAATTTTAAACCAGGGAAAATATCATCAAGTTGGTATTTGGTGAAGAGCCCTGTGAAGCTCTGTGTGTATATAGATAGGAGGGAAGAGACTATTTTGAAGGCTGTGGAAATGGACTGAGTGGGTAATTTTAAAAAAAAATTGCCCTAAAGCAGAAATGAGAACAAGGGGCTAACTTCAGGTATAACTAAAAGAGGAAGCTACTGGGGCTCAAAGGATTAGATGTATGAAAAGCTCATGTCCAGGTGACTAAGTGGCCAATGCTTTAAGAATGGTGACCCGTAGGGAGGCACATACTCCTGTGGGAAAGCAAGAACTCTCCTTTGGAGGTGTTGAATTCAGGTGGGTACTTAAACTCTTGGCAAGATTTGACCTTGAAATGTTGGTTTGGGCATCTTTGGTGAAGTGATACTGATGAAAACCATGGGAAGAGGTAATTTTATTGGAGGAGAAGTATGGGAGTATGAAGAGAAAACATTCAAAACAATTAAATAATACCTGAAAGATTATGGACAGGTAATCTATTTTTATGTCAGCTTTTACACCTGATTTCTTTGCTTGACCTCAAGTTCTAAATGAATTGAGTTTTAGAAAACATGAAGTCATTTTGGATCTAGGCCAAAAATGTTGTTAATTCAGGCATATATCCATAAAGTTAATGCAGATGACATAAGTTTTTCTAATGGCTCTTTCTCTTACCTATTATGTAAGAAAACAGTGGCACTATGTATGAAGAATCAGGAATCTGAGCTCTGGAATATAGGCCGTGAATGAATCACTTGTTATTTTGGCAGATATTTATGTATTAGGATAATACAGATATGACACAAACATCTTTTTTATATAGCTTAGGAATTATTGCCAACATGATTAATCCTGGATTTTCTCTGTGGCTTAGAAGGTGTTCTATAAAATATTTTTGAGTCCATTTTTATATTGGCCACTTTGATTAGATTTCCACATGAATAGTACTCTAAGACTGTCAATTTAATAAGCATCTGTAGTTGTCTGCTTACTTTTTCTTTCCAGTTTAATGCAAAGATTGAATGTCAACTTCCTCTGCACTGGCCAGGACAGA
Organism: Pedetes capensis; assembly: GCA_007922755.1. Classification (NCBI taxonomy): domain Eukaryota; kingdom Metazoa; phylum Chordata; class Mammalia; order Rodentia; family Pedetidae; genus Pedetes; species Pedetes capensis. The sequence goes on along the minus strand of VMDO01032389.1, from coordinate 10,179 downwards.
AAAACTGGTACTAAATACTATACCACAGTGAACAACTATAAAACTGGGCAAAATGTATAAGGAACTGATTTTAGGCCCTGGAAGATGGGTAGGGTTGGTGTGATCCTTGAAAGGAGGAAAATAAGCAGAAATTCCTTATAGCCTTCTAGAGAGTGAAGGTCATAACACAAAGCAGTGATCTCACTGAGCTGGGACATCCATCAGAGTTTGGAGTTCAGAACTGCTGAAATAGCTGAAATTTAATCAGGGTTCCAGAAAGGATGAAGCTATACAGAATTTCCCAGAAGTGGGACTCTTTGGGGATTCCCTGTATGTCTTTGAACTATGGTTGAGTTGAATGTATGCAGACTGGGACTCTGTAAGACTTAGTAGAAGATGGCTTCTGCAGGGCTGAGGGGTCCAGAAGGCCACACAGATAGATGCTAATAGATGTTGGAGTCCTGCCATAGTCAGAGTGGAATGATCTTGTTGAGCAGCATATTTTCTCCTGGCATATCCTCAGTAGAGACCATGGAAAAGGGACACTTTAGAAGAATGGCAACCTAAATTGAGGGCCTGTTATTAAAATGAAGAAAAATTCCAAATATACCTACTTTTAACAGACTATAAAAACAAGCCTAAAAGGATAAAGACAATATGCCAATTTACTACCAAAACAATGTTCAAGATATATAAGGGGAAAAGAGATAATTCAGACATCTCATGATATGTCATGCATAATTACAGTACTTGTGAATTAGATATCCTATGAAGAAAACTATCAATCACTGGAATAGGATGCCAAGACAACCAAGATATTGTAGTTAGATACCTATTATAATAATGTTGAAGAACTTAAAGAAAAGATGGACATCGAACATGACCAGATGAGGAATATTAGCTAAAATGGTAATTATAAAAAATCAAATGGAAATTCTAGAACTGAAAAGTACAGTAGTTGAAATGAAAAAAAAAATGTACCAGGTGAAATCAACAGCAAAAGTACACTCTGGAAACTTAGAACCCTATCATAGGAATTATCAAATCTAAAAAATATGAAAAAAGACTAAAAATGTCAATTATGTTTAAGTCAGTAGATTATAGACTTAAATACAAAAGCTATAACTGTAAAACTTCCAGCAACAAAAGTAGGAAAGCATCTTGGAGTACTTAGGATACATAGGGATTTCTTAAAGTACACACACAAAAACACTAATTGTAAAAGAAAATAATTGATAAATTGGACTTAATTAAAATTAAAACCCTCTGCTCATCAAAAGACTCAGTTAAGACAGTAGAAAGGCAAGCTATAGATTGGAAGAAAGCATTAAAACTATATCTATTTGAGAAGGAATAAAAATAAGTAGAATGCCTGCACTTTAGTATTTCAATAACAGAGAATCAAACAGCTTAATTTATGGAAAAGGCAAAAGATTTCATTAGATACTTCCACAAATAAAAAGTGAATATGCGTGTGTATAAAATCAACAGATACTTTGACAAATAAATGAATGTATATATATATATATATATATATATATATATATATATATATATATATGTATATGTATACACAGTACCATTATCATGAAAGTACAGAATGAAAAATAAAACAAAATTGAAATACTGCCTATATATCCATTTGAAGAACTAAAATTATAACATCTATAGTGACTGAGGATATTTTGGAAAACAGTTTTTGAGTTTCTTTTAAAGTTAAATATATAACTTATAATCTGGCATTTCTGCTCTCTGAGGTTTTCCAAAGAAAAAGGAAAGCCTACATCTACAAATGATCTTCTACATACCTGGTCCAAGTGACTTTATTCATAAAAACTCTAAAGTGACATTAACTCACAAGTCCATCAAGAGGAGAGAAGATAAACTGTTGGATATTCCTTTGTATAATGAGATACTGCTCAACAATAGAAATAACTACTGATATATGCCAAAGCATGGGTCAATACATAGTTGAAAGAAGTCTAACACAAAAGAGCACAGACTCTATGATTAAATTTATGTTAATTTTAAAAACAGGAAAAACTTACATATGAAGATAGAAATCAGAACAGTTGTTGCCATGGAAGTGGTGAGGCTTGCCTGGAAATGAACACTGGTGTTGATGAAAATGTTCTATAACTTTGAGTCTTGATTTCATGTGTACTTATATTTGTCCAAACTCATCCATTGTAGAATCTGTGTATTTTATTTTATGTAAAATTGACTGCAGTTAGTTTTAAAAGATTAAACAGTGAAATACGGAACTCAAGTTGGTAATTATTATTTTACACAATAAATCAAGGCAAATTTAGTCAGAAAGGTATCAAATGTTTGGAATATATCAAGTATGTTTGGGCTAAGAATATATTATGGGAAGTTTTATTTGTTCTCTGATTTAGTTTTGGGTTTTCTTACCTCTTGATTTTGTTTATTCATTGTTTTGTTTTGTTGGATAAGTATATGATTAAAATTTCCAGGGCATTTAGAAAGGAGTAAAATTAGCCAAGTGCCTTCCTGAGAAAACAATATATTCCCAAGACAATTCATTGAAATGGAATAGTCCTTAAAGTTTTTGAGGGGAAATAATCTCGAAGGACATTGAGGAACATTAGCTATTTGGTTCCACTAAATTGGCTCCTGATTGGGAAACAGACCCTGGAAAATTCAAGCCATTATTCTGAGTTCTGAGTGTCCAGGTGGGAATATGACCTGAATTAATTGAAAAGTATTGATGATAAAACATTAACAACACTGATTCTCTGAGAAGGATAATGAAAGGACCAGTCCCATGTCTACTAGCATTTAGTATTATTAGGTAAAAGATGAGTTCATTTTTCATTTTACATATTAGTTCTCTGGTAATGAGGATCAGTGACAGTGGCCTAACACACACACACACACACACACACACACACACACACACACACACACACACACAAATCTCCTTTTCTTCTCCCTCAGTCTCCTATATTAGAGAACAAATATAATGGGGCAAAGAAGAATCTTCAGTTGAACCTCTCATGTGCATATTTTCATTTGACATATGTGTGACATCAGCCTATATCCTGCCATGTGAAGAACATGGAATAAGGAATCACTCAGCAACTTGATACCTGTGTGACTTTTAATGAGTCCTTTAGTCTTTCTGCGCTTGTCTAGGAGAGTTGCTATAGAGTCAAATGAGATGTCTTCTGCAAAGTTCTTAGCACATGGCCTGTTAGTTGAAGGTATCCTTTTCCTCTTTTTAAGATAATTCACTTCTGTATGAGAAAATGATTTGTAGGATTTCTTGAGAACTCATTTTCTAGGGTGAAAATAAGTAGTAGAAAGCAATAGACATCCATTGGCAAATGCATACTGTTGTTGTTAGGAGTTGTCGAATTGTCTCTGACTCATGGTGACCCTGATAGGCATGCTATAATAGGCAGGTATGTGTTTTATTTTGAACACCAATGTTTTGGACATTTGATGGAGCCAAAATGACTTTTAAATATTGAGTATACTTCAAGGAGGCATTGTTGTTGTGGTTGTTGTTAGGTGCTGTCGAGTCGGTATCCGACTCATAGCGACCCTCACAGGGTTTTCAATGGCTGACTATTTCGGGATTGCCTTGGGAGTGGATTGCTAGGCCCTTCTCCCATTTTTGCGGTGCTGGGAATTGAACTTGGGACCTCAGAGACTACAGCACAGCGCTCTACCAACTGAGCTAAATCCCAGCCCTCAAGGAGGCATTAGTGTCCGTGAATGTTGCATGCTGCATGGATTAAGCAGTTAATCAGACATATTTTATTGTTATGTATTTCATAGGGGGAGGGAAAAAGTTCCACAGTTAAATGGATTGAGCACCAACTAAAGTTTCTGAACATTCAGAGTCAAATCATTTTAAAATACTTGACCAAGATTTAACTTTTCAGAGCAACCATATTTTAATAATAGATCTTAAGACCCAAAAACACTGTTAAACCTTTGGAAGTATATGAGTAAGTGTTAGATATTTTACCTGAGAGAGATGATCTCCTAAGTTCTAAGGACAGAGTGGGTCTGTAATAGTAACACATTCTCTCCTTTTTTGGAAATAACTAAATGAAATATGAATTATTGATGACAGAAGAAATATGTTAAGATAAAACAGAAAAGAAAGCTGGATGTGGTGATGCACACTCATAATCCTGTCACTCAGGAGTCTGAGGCACGAGGATTGATGCAAGTTAGAGGCCACCCTGGGCTACATAGCAGCAGTCCAGCCTGAGCTACATAGTGAGACCCTATCTCAAAAAACAAACAAATGAATAAAAACAACAACAGAAGCACAAAAAGCCAAAACCAAAACAAATCTGAAAAAGAAAGTTCCTTTAATGAGCATTAGTCTATTTATGTAAGCTTAAGTCTGTTACTATTTTAATGTATTTCATGTGTGTGGGTGGTTTTCAAGTGTATCTTTAAAAAGTAAATTGTGATAGAACTTAAAACTTTATGAGTGTATGAGCTACTGAAAAAGTAACTTCCATTTTCAAAGGCAACACATATTTTTCAATAAATCAAATTGTTAAAGAAAATATGTAACCTATAAGCTTTCATTCAAAGCTTACCTTGTTATTTGCTTTGCCTCTCCCCTCCATGCATTTTAATAAAGAAATAATAAATGCTTATTCAATTTTGGTTTTCAAAAAAGATCTCAATTTCAGAGCTTTTAGCATTTCATACTTTAGTATTATATTAGTTAAGGTTCTCCAAAGAAATAGAACCAAAAGTAGATATATTTGAGGAATTAGCTCATGTAATTATGGAGGCCAAGAAGTCCCATGATCTGCAGTCTATAAACTAGAGAACCAGGAAAGCCAGTGGTGTAATTTAATCTGAGTCAAAAGGTCTGAGTCAGGAATGCTGATGTCCAAGAGTAGAAGGCAGGGATGTCTCAGCTCAAGCAGAGAGGGTGAATCTGACCTTATAACTTTTTGTTCTGTCCATCCCCTTAGTGAATTGGATCATAGCAATCCACATTTGGGAGGGACATTTGTTTTAGTTAGTTCACCAAATTAAATGCTAATTTCTTCTGGAAATACCCCCACATTTTTTTTTGTTGGTTTTGAATGCCATTGAGTTGGCTCATACTCATAGCGAGCCCATGTACAACAGAACAAAGCACTACCCATCATTGTGCCATGCATACAATCTATAAGAATATGTATGATTTGGGATCAGAATAGCAGAGCCATTACAACCCCTTGACCTAAATGAATATGGGGAGGGAATAGTAATGGGGACCATAGTGGACAGATGTGTACAGAGGAGCCTGCCTTGAGAGGACACTACCCTTCCACTGTGGACACCAGATAGAAAGGAGCTTCCAGGGAGGAACCAGAAGGACAAACATCTGATCCACTCTCTTTACTCTTTCCCATCTGTTGCCTGAATTCTGCCACTGAAACTCAGTCGGAAGCCAAGAGGGCCACGAATCCTTACTCTAGCACAGAACCAGCTTTCTGGGACAGTTGGATGGGGCATAAAGGGGCCAGCGGGTATCCCACTGACAGGCTTTATGATGACATAGTTAAAAGCCAATGTGTTCAGGTTCCAATTGCCTCTTCCTATTAGCTGTGCAATTTTGGAAAAACTAACTCCTCCATATCTTCTAGTTTACCCGTTGGTAAAGTGAGGATAAAATGAACATATACCATAGATTTTTGAGAATAAATGAGGCTCATGTAATCACTTAATGCAGTGTCTGACATACAGTGTCTACTTAGAATATGCTCAGTAAATTTTGTCCTTTAGTTTACGGATAAGCAGAATAGTAATATGACTTGATTTGCTTACATTTAGAAACTTAAGATATTTTTGCAGTTGCTACATCGGTTCATGCCTGCAGCCATATCACTGACGGGCATCAGAACCCGTCAGATCTTGGAAGCTAAGCAGGGTTGGGCCTGGTTAGTACTTATAGGGGAGACCTCCTGGGAAACACCAGATACTGTAGGCTTGGGAGAAGGACCCAGCAACCCACTCCCAAAAAACAATCAGCCATTGAAAATCCTATGATAGCAGAGAAGCACTAACGATGGTGTTTTGCCTTTTGTACGTAGGGTCGGTCTGAGTCAGACATCAACTCGATGGCACCTAACAACAACATATTGGTTCATGAAGATCAACACAAAGTAGTATGCAAAATTTCCCTGAAACATCACACACACACACACACACACACACACACACACACACACACACACACAGTGTTATCACTTGGACCTGGTGAGTGATTGAGTGGGAAGATTCTAGGGGAAGAGTGGTGGTAAAGATGGATATGGAGCTGCTGGCTTTGATGAGAGCCCCATTAACTTGGAAAAGAAGACAATGAGCATTTTTTTTCTGCGAAAGTGGAATTTGGGATCCCTACTTCTTTCTTTTGTTTCTGTTTTCTCTTCCCTAAAGAGTTTTACCTATCACCCATTGCTTCTCCACCATTTATCTACATTTGATCTTAACAACATCTTTCTAAATTCTTCAATTTACACAACATGAATAAGTTGAAGGAGATTTCAGAAAGACTGGGATGCCTCTGGAGGCATTCACTATAATTGAGCCTTAAACTCTCTGTCTAGACAGCAAGGTGTCAATGTTTATAATAATGTGTTGCTTTTCTTGTCTCTTATTTGTTTGATCCTTGAATCTCTACTCTCCTAACTTTCATAGATGTCTCAGTAGTCACCCAAAGAAACTCATCATTGTTGCCATTGCACTTTCTGTGAAGAACCTGTCCTTCATTTGCCTTGCATGCTCAGAGGTGTGTTTAGGGTCTCATTATTTGTTTTAGTTTTGTAGCACAGAAGAGTAAAAGTATTCCCTTCTCTGCTTTGTCTGAAAAACACCTCTGATCTCTTGAGATGGTGCTCAGGTATAGTACCATCTCTGTAAGATTTTATCCTATTCATCCAAGAAAGCTAGTTCACATATTTTTTGGTCTCTTCTCGTAAGCACTGTATTACAGTCTGTCCACTTCTCCCCATTGTATTCTTAAGGATTCTCTAATACATAACACAGTAGTTGATATTTAGTGGGTCTTGAGAAAGTGTTTATTAGATGATGGATGAAAGAGTAACTGAGTAGTAGAAAATGGAGAACCATTGCTAGGGTATATTATGTCAGTATTCTAAAAGGATAATCCAGGCACTGAGAAGTAAGGATGAATTGATAGGAGAAAAACTAGGAATAAAGAGGAACAGATAAAGCCTTTATCCAAAAATTCAGACTTAGATTTGGGTTGTGACTGAGAAAACAGAGAGGGAGAAATGAATAGAGTTTTTTTTTTTTTTTTTTTTTTTTTTTGAGAGGAGGGGAAACAGGTTGGGGGAGGCCATACTTGACTGAGCATTCATCTTGAAAGTGAAGTCAAGGCAGCAATCAGTCAGATATTCTAAGCTTGGGTCAATAGATACAAGGCAGCCCCATTGATAAGATAAATTCATTGAGAAGGGATCTTGTGAGAAAATGTGAATGTGGTTATGGCCATGAAGAGTTTGAAGCACAGAAAAGGACCCTGCCTGATGAGGAAAAAAGACAACACTGACTTTGCACACTGACTAGATACAGTGAGCTGGCACACCTACTAGATAGTGCTGACATTTATTCATTACCTATTCCTTATGGTAGATACTGTTGCCTTCATTTTGTGGGGGCTCAAAGCAAATCTCAGTAAGGTAATAAGTCTTCCCAAAGATCACAAAAGAACAGAATTAAAACTTAAGTCTGAGCCAGGCATGATGGCACATGCCTGAAATCCCAGTGACTTGGGAGGTGGAGGCAGGAGGATGACAAGTTCGAGACCAGAGGCAGTCTACCAGTCTGCATAATTTAGCAACACTCTGTCTCAAAAAGTGAAAAAAAAAAAAAATTGGGCTGGGGGTGCAGCTCAGTGGTATAGCACTTTCAAAGCATGCAAGTGTGAGGCCCTGGGTTCAACCCCCAGTACTGCAAAACAACAACAACAAAAACAAACAAGCAAACAAAAAAAATACCTTAAGTCTCCTAGGGACAACAACCTGGGTTTTTCTTTTGTACCACAATATTCTTCTTGACCAAGTTGGTCACTTCCCCCATCTACATCTAAACTGTATTCATTTCTGTCCCCAGTGCTTTAACATTTTCCCATCCTCACCACCATTTATTATTACCTCTTTGGTTGATCTTGGCCATTCTTATTGGAGTTAGTTGAAATCTCAGAGTTGTTTTGATTTCCATTTCCCTAATGGCTAGGGATTTTGCAAGGTCTCCACCTTATAATACTTAGCCATTCCTCTTGGGGGAGGCTTTTTGGTATTGTGATAAAATCCATCTGCTCTGGGCTGAATGTCTGGAATACCTACTGTGTCCACTGTGTTGGATGAGCCCTGATGGGATACTGTTCCTAACTTAATGATCTTTTGTTCTATGTCCTGTTGCTTGGACAGGTAGTCTTCAAACACCTTAAATGAAGTGGCTAATTCATCTTTGACTTCTGCAACACCTTAAAAAGACAAAACAAAAACAAAAACCTGCCATTTATTGAGCATATGCTATACACATTATTTAACTTAAATATTTCTACCATTATTATTATTATTATTATTATTATTATTACTACTACTACTACTACTACTACTACTACTACTACTACTATTATTCCATTTTACAGATGAGGACAGTCAGATACAGAGCAGATGGGTAATTTCCCTGAGGCTGTACAATTAGTGAAGACCTGAGGGGAGATTATAGACCAGACCTTAGCAAGGGAGTCCCCCACACTTCTACTTTTTAATGCAGTAGCAAGAATCAAACCAAAGAAAGTGCTGTGCCATTGAGCTATACCTCAGGCCAGAGGTGAGGCTCTTGATTGATGTGCCATAAAGACTAGGGTTGACAGAGTAAGACATAAGCATCAAGCAGCATACACCTGTCAGGTTGTGTTTGCATTATCTTCCTATTCTTTCCTTAGCAGTGTTTATTGGCTTCTCCCTGAAATAAAGCTTTGTTTCTTTTAGAATACTGCAACTTTTTTTGCCTGAAGCTAGCACTAGTATTTTCCCTATTATTCCATTTTAATGTGATTTACTTCTTAAGGGTATAAAGAACACCTCAAATAATTGTAGCAAATTAACAGAAAGACTAGAATGATTTCACTTTCTTCCTCCCCACACATCTTCATTCTGACTATGGCCCATCTATGGTTTCAATTAATGGCAAGTTCACAGAACAGACCAATGCTTATTTAAGGAATGCAAATTCTTTGGCAACTACATCCCTAGAATTAAAATTTCCAAATACAATAGTCCCTGCCTTATCTATAGTTTTGCTTTCTACAATGAGGTTATACCTAGTCAGCCATAGTTCAAAAATATTAAATGTAAGATATATAAAAATAAAAAAATTGTACAACTATACCACCTTAGCTACCCTGGTCAGATGTCAGAAGCAAAGCAGGGTTGGGCCTTGTTAGTCCTTGGATGGGAGACCACCAGGGAATATTTGGTGCTGTAGGCTTGGGAGAAGCACCCAGCAGTCCACTCCTGAAACAGTTAGCTATTGAAAACTCTACAAATAGCAGAGAAGTACTGACAATAGTGCTGGGCATGGCACAGTGTCAGGTAGTGTTCTTTTCTGTTGTACATAGGGTCACTATGAGTCAGACCTGACTTGAGGGCACCTAAGGACAAGAAAAAGAACTTTTAATTTTCATTTTTTTATTAATTAACTAACACATAAAATCATACATATTTATGAGGACCATGTGATGTTTCAATACATATGTATATATTGTTATTTTCAACCAGGGTAAATATATCTATTTTATCCAACATTTATCATTTCTACATTGTGAAAACATTCAAAATCCTTTTTTCTAGCTTTATCAAAATATATAGTACAATATCATTATCTATAGTGTACTGTGGAATAGAACACCAACACTTATTTCTCTTATGTAACTGTAAGTTAGTGCCCATTAATCAACCTTTCCTATTCTCTCCTTTGATCACATTCTCTTCAGCCTCTGGAAAGTATCACTCCATTCTCAACTTCTGTGAGACCATCTTTTTTGTATTCCACCTAAGTGAGATAATGCGGTACTTATCTTTCTGTGCTAATTGCATTTTAATATAGTAACCTCTGTTTCATCCATAAAATTCTTAAGTTTTAAATTGCATGCTATTCTGAGTAGGGAGATAAAAT
>VMDO01032388.1:0-18872 GCA_007922755.1 Pedetes capensis | reverse complement strand
TTGATGATAGCTTTTCTGACTGGGGTGAGATAGAATCTCAATGTAGTTTTGATTTGCATTTCCCTGGTGGCTAAATATGTTGAGCATTTTAAAAATGTACTTGTGAGTCATTTGTATTTATTCATTTGAAAAGACTATTTGTTTTCATTGCCCATTTACTGATTGTATTATTTGCTCTTTTGTTTAATTTTTTGAGTTCTTTATGTATTCTAGATAATAATCCTCTGTCTGGTAAATTTTGTCAAAGGTTTTCTCCCATTCTGTAGGCTAATTCTTGACTATCAATTGTTTCTTTTGCTGTGCAGAAGCTTTTTAATTTAATGGAGTCCTATTTATCTCTTGTCTGCCACCATAACACCCTGGCTTCTCATCCCACCTGATCTCAGAAGCTAAAGAGGGTCAGCCTGGTTAGTCCTTGGGTGGGAGACCACCTGGGAATACCAGGTGCTGCAGGCTAGGGAAAAGGACCTGGCAATCCACTCCCTAAACAATCTGCCATTGAAAAACCTATGACTAGCAGAGGAGCACTGACTATAGTGATGGGTGTGGCACAGTGTCAGGGAGGGTTTTGTTCTATTGTAGGTAGGGTCGCTATAAGTTGGACCCAACTTGATGGCACCTAACAACAGCAACAATTTGTCTATTCTTGATCCTATTTCCTGAGTTGTTGGAGTCCTATTCAGAAAATTTGTGCCGATGCCTAGATCTTCAAGTGTTTCTCCTCTTTTCCTCTAGTAGCTTCAAAGTTTCAAGACTTAACATTAAGGTCTTTGAACCCTTTTGAGTTGATTTTTGTAGAAGGTAATAGATAAGGATTGTTTCAGTCTTCTATGTTTGAGTGACCAATTATCCCAACACCACTTGTTAAAGAGGCTGGTTTTTTGTTTTTTTGTTTTTTTGTTTTCCCCACTGTATGTTTTTGCTACCTTTGTTCAGAATCAGATGGCTGTGGCTGCTTAGACTAAATTCTGGGTCCTCTATTCAATTCCATTGATGTCTATTTTTGTGCCAGTATCATACTGTTTTTGTTACTGTGACTCTGTCGTGTAGCTTGAGAACAGATATTATGATGCCTCTGGCTTTACTCTTCTTGCTCAGGATTGCTTTGGCTGTTTGGAGTCTTTTGTGTTTCCAATATGAATATCAGCCTTCAAAGCCATCTTGTAAGCCAGGTACCGTGGTGCACATGTATAATCCTAGCAACCTAGGAGGCAGAGGCAGGAGGATTGCAAGTTCAAAATCAGAGGCAGCCTGTACAACTTAGCCTGACCCTGTCTCAATATGAAAAATAAAAAAGGGACTGGGAGTGCAGCTCCATGGTAGAGCACTGGTCTGGCATGCCCAAGGCCCTGGGTTCAACCCCCAGTATTGGAGGAAAAAAAAGCCATCTTGTGCTCTAGCTTTCCTGTTCATTGATTTTTTTTTCCTCTGGTGCCAGTATGGTTACTGGCAACATCTGTGCTCAGGGCACTGGGCTAGAAACTGGAGCTAAAAGATGGGACCTAGAGTGTAAGAGAGGGACACCTGGTGTCAATCACTAATGACTGCAGGAAGCTGACAGGAAAGGGTCCAGGTCAATCTGGGGCTCAGGGGTTTCCAAAAGGCCATGTCCCCAGAGCAGAGGTCTGGAGAATGAGCCAGAAAAGCTGCTTCTGAGCATCGAAGTAAAAACAAATCAAAATAAGCAGGGTAAGGGCAGGAGGGGAGGGAAAGACCCGTGAGAACAGTGTTTATTAGTGCACTTAGAGAGGGGTAGGAGAGCTGTAGTCAGCATCTAGAGTGGTGGCAGTGGGCAAGGCCCAGGGGAGGGGGCAGGACTTATCAAGATGTTCTATATATATCTCTAGGGTATTTTACAGTGAACCTGTACTTTTATAATTGAAAATTAACTATGTTTAATATTTTGGTACTCCTAGACATTGATTTCTACAAATAGTATTTTTATAAGATTATGGTAATACTGGCATTAGGGTTTAGCTCAGTTGATAAGTATTACAGATACCAGCAGGCTCACCCAAAGTGGACACAGTTCAGCTGAGTTTCCAGATTAAGACAAACAAGGGAAAAGGACATGGCTAACCCATTCCCCAAACAATTAACCATAGAAAACCCTATGTATAGCAGAGAAACTCTGTCAGATTTGGTGCTGGAAAACGAGCCCCCCAGGTTGGAAGGCACTCAAAGATGACTGGGAAAAGTTGTCTCCTTGAAGAAGAGTCGACCTTAATAATGAGAATGGAGTAAAGCCCCAGGGACCTTAATTTGCTAATGTGGCACAACTCAAAATGAGTAAGAACTGTAAACATCAATTAATAATTAGAATACAGAGGGTATGTAGTATGAATCTAGGAAAATTAGAAATTTTTGGAAGGGAAATGGAGCACATAAACATTGACATTCTAGGTATCAATGAGCTAAAATGGACTGGCAAGGGGCATTTTGAATCAGATAATCATATGGTCTACTATGCTAGGAGTGACAGATTAAAGAGAAAGGGAGTTGCATCCATCATCAAAAAAGACATCTCAAGATCTATCCTGAAGTACAGTGCTGTCGGTGATAGAATAATACCCATACGCCTATAAGGAAGGCCAGTTAATATGACTGTTTTTCAAATTTACACACCCACCACTAAGGCCGCAAATGAAAATACGGAAGATTTCTACCAGCTTCTGCAATCTGAAATGGATCCAACATGCAATCAAGACATGATGACTGGAATACAAAAAAGTTGGAAACAACGAAGAAGACTCAGTAGTTGGAAAATATGGCCTTGGTGACAGGAACAATGCTGGGAGATCATGATAGAATTTTGTCAGACCAATGACCTTTTCATTGCCAATACTTTTTTCACCAACATAAATGGTGACTATACACATGAAAGTCACCAGACGGAATATGGAATCAAAACGACTACATTTGTGGAAAGTGACAATGGAAAAGCTCAATATCAAAAGTCAGAACAAGACCAGGTGGAGATTGTGGATCAGACCATCAGCAGCTCCTATGCAGCTTCAAACTGAAACTGAAGAAAATTAGAACAAGTGTATGAGAATCAATGTATGACTTTGAGTATATCCCACCTGAGTTCAGAGACCACCTCAAGAATAAGTTTGATGTGTTAGACACTAATGATCGAAGACCAGACAAGTTGTGGCATGACATCAAAGACATCATTCAATAGGACAGCAAAAGCTAATTAAAAAGACCGGAAAAAAAGAAAAGATCAAATTATATATCAGAAGACTCTGAAACTTGCACTTGAACATCAAGCAGCTAAAGTCAAAGGAAGACATGTTGAAGTTGAAGAACTAAACAGATAATTTCAAAGGGCAGCTTGAGAAGACAAAATCCAAAGTTATAGTGACATGTGCAAAGAGCTCAAGCTAGAAGACCAAAAAGGAAGGACATGTTCTGTTTTTCTCAAGCTTAAAGAATTGAAGAAAACATTCAAGCCTCAAGTGGCAATAGTAAAGGATTGTACAAGGAAAATATTAAACAATGCAGGAAACATCCAAAGAAAATGGGAGGAATACACAGTCATTATATCAAAAAGAATTGGTGGATGACCAACCATTTCAAGAGGTTGCATATGATCAGGAGCCAATGGACTGAAGGAGGAAGTGGAAGCCGTCTTGAAAGAATTGGTGAAACACAGGGTTCAGGAATCAATGGAATACCAATAGAGACGTTTCAACAAACAGATGCAGCACTGGAGGTGCGCACTTGCTTATGCTAAGAGATTTGGAAAATAGCTATCTGGCCAGCTGACTGGAAGAGATCCATATTTGTGCCTCCACCTCCCCCGCTACACAAAAAAAGGGATCCAACCAAATTTGGAAATTATTGAACGATATTATTAATATCACATGCAAGTAAAATTTTGCTAAAGATCATTCAAAAGTGACTGTAGCAGCATGTAGACAGGGAACTGTCAGAACATCAAGCCAGATTCAGCAAAGGGCTTGAAACCAGGGATATCATTGCTGATGTTAAATGGATATTAGCCAAAAGCAGAGTATACCCGAAAGATGTCTGTCTATGTTTTATTGACTAAGCAAAGGCATTTGACTATGTGGATCATGACAAATTATAGATAACATTGAGAAGAATGGGAATACCAGAGCACTTAATTGTACTCATGAAGAATCCATACACGGACCAGGAGACAGTTGTTCGAACAAAACAAGGGAACACTGCCTGGTTTAAAGTAAACAAAGATGTGCATAAGGGATATATCCTTTCATTATAGCTCTTTAATCTCTATGCAGAGCAAATAATCTGAGAAGCTGGACTTTGACACAACTCTGCTTGCTAAAAGTGAAGAGGATTTGAAAAATTTACCGATGAAGATCAAAGAACACAGCCTTTAATATGGACTGTACCTCAACATTAACAAAACAAAAATCCTTACCAATGGGTCAGTACACAACTTCATGATAAACATAGAAAAGACTAAGGTTGTCCAACATTTTACTTAGTTCTACAATCAACACCCGCAGAAGCAGCCGTCAGGAACTCAAAAGATACATTGCTTTGGGAAAACCTGTTGCAAAAGTCCTCTTTAAAGTGTTGAAAAGTAAAGTTGTCACATTGAAGACAAAGGTGCACCTGACTCATGCCATATTTTCAGTCACATCATATGGTTGTGGAAGCTGGACACTGAATATGGGAGACAGAAGAAGAATTGATACTTTTGAATTATGGTGCTGGAGATGAATATTGAATATACCATGGACTGCCAAAAGAACCAACAGATCCATCCTGGAGGAAGTGCAGAGTGCTCCTTGGAAGTAAGGATGGCTAGACGGTGTCTTACTTATTTTGTACATTTTGTCAGTAGGGACCAATCCCTGGAGAAGGACATCATTTTGGGGAGAGTGATGGGTCAGTGAAAAAAAAGGAAGACCCTCAACTAGATGGATCGATGCAGTGGTTGTAACAATGGGCTTAAACATAAAAAAGACCGTGTTCCTGACGTGGAATCAGGGAGCGTTTCGTTCTATTGTGTACAGGGTCTCTATAAGTTGGACGCAACTCGATGGCACCTAACTACAACAACAACACGGTAATACTATGTTTTTGAACTCCCCTGTTTTTAAATGTTTTGTTAGTAATTAGTACCATTCTGTTAAGGAGCTACGTGTTACGTGATGTTAGGTGCCGTCGAGTCGGTATCCGACTCATAGCGACCCTCATAGGGTTTTCAATGGCTGACTGTTTCGGGATTGCCTTGGGAGTGGATTGCCAGGCCCTTCTCCCATTTTTGCGGTGCTGGGAATCGAACTCAGGACCTCAGAGACTGCAGCGCAGCCCCATGTACTTATTTACTGCTGAATGGGGGTTTGTCATTTCTTCCCACCTTCTGCTATATACGTCATGCTGCAGTGCAGGCATACAGCTCTTTTCCATATTAGGGTTTTTTCATTTTGTTTTTTGTTTATCCTCAGCCCTCTTTCTCCTTCAGTTACTTCTAGTGCCTGAAATGGTTCTTGGGCAGAAAGTAGCTCTTGCTCCTTGTTTTCTGTGACTCAGCCTCACCCTTCCTCTCTAGCTGCTTAGTCCGTCCCTTCCTTTGGTCCATTGTCCCTCATCAGATACCAGTGTGTGTCAGGCACTGAAGATGCAAGGTCCCTGGCTTCCTGGGGTGCTCCACTGATTGGGAAGCTGAGGCCTCCAGGCAGTTGAGAAAGGCTTTGCTAGAGGTGAACGGGAAGCTGCCAGACATCAGAACCAGTGTCTGAGGCTCATTTTGGAAAGGTGGGTAGAGTGATAAGCAGGTGGGAGGTAATAGCACTCCACACAGTGAGAAACACAGATTTGAAGAAGATTCTGACGACTCCAGGTTTCTCAGACAAGAAGTAGGACTATCTGACTGGGAGGGAGGCCACCTGCCTGGGAGATGTAGAAAATACAGCTAGAGCCAGGCGCGGTGGCGCATGCCTGTCATCCCAGCGGCTCGGGAGGCTGAGGCAGGAGGATCGCGAGTTCGAGACCAGAGGCACTCTGTGTAACTTAGCAAGACCCTGTCTCAAAAAAGTAAAAAAATGGGCTGGGGGTGCAGCTCAGTGGTCCAGCACTTGTAGAGCATGCAGGCACGAGACCCTGCGTCCAAACCCAGTACGGCAAAAAAAAAAGAAAGAAAGAAAGAAAGAAAAAAGAAAATACAGCTAGACAGGCCAGGGCCAGACCATGGTGAACCTGTGCGCCCATTTGGGTTTCTATTCTTCCCCCACTTCTTCCACTCTGTATTGAGTATCATACTTAGGGCTCAGTCGTCTGCTTTTTCTTGACCTATTTTTCTGGAGCCATTAATTTACATTCTTGGATGGCTCCGTGGGCAGCTAACAGTTCCGCCACTCCGCCCTGACTTCCCCTGAGTCTCGAGGTCTGAGCCTTCTGCTCCCCACCAGCCTCTCTAACAGCCGCAGCCCCTCTCCTCTGTCCGTGCTCGGCGAGCTCGTATCTTTCTCCCTGAGTCAGCTGCCTTTTCTGCACTTTGTATTTTTTCAGGCTCCAGTTTTCCTTCATCCCTTCAGTTGCCTTCAGGGATCAGACAGGAAACTTTCCTGCATGAAGTTGGTAACTGCAGTTATGTTGTTGTTGTTGTTGTTGTTGTTAGGTGCTGTGGAGTGGGTGTCCGACTCATAGCGACCCTCATAGGGTTTTCAATGGCTGACTGTTTCAGGATTGCCTTGGGAGTGGATTGCCAGGTCCTTCTCCCATTTTTGCAGTGCTGGGAATTGAACTTGGGACCTCAGAGACTGCAGCGCAGCGCTCTATCAACTGAGCTAAATCCCAGCCCATTAACTGCAGTTATAGCCAGTGGCAAACTAGAGCGCAAACAGCGGATCGTCACCAAGGGGGAGCGAAGCCAAGACCTGCCAGGTCATCTGTTTGTTTGTTTTAAGAGAAGCCTGAAATCTAGGTCCTTATGGGCCATTGCTCAGTATTTAGTGTTGACAATAAATTCACATCTAAAAAAATACCATTTGGGCCAAATAAAACATGTCACTGTGTGCGTCAGTGGAATCTCTCTTACATCTGTCCAGATGGCACCTGACAGCAACGACAGCAGTCAGCCCCTAGATCTGTTGGTTCTAACTCTGGACTCTTCCCACCTTACCATGTTTGCCTTTCTTCTTTTTGTTAACCTCATTATGGTTTCAGTCCTCTGTCACGTTTATGTAGCTATTAAAAATAATGAAATCTCATTTGGTACAGAAAAATGTGTGATTGTCACTTTAGCCACCTTGATGTAAACCGTGGCTCTCATCTTGGGGTTTTAGCGTATTAACGTAACACACGTGTACCATCGGGACTGCAAAAGTGAATAAAATGGGTCCTTCTCCTTAAGGAGCTCTCATTTTTCACACATGCCTTTTTCAATTGTTCTCTCCGGGCATATCAGAAATATTTTAGAAAGAAAGACTTCTCTATCATGGAGATTATAGACAATGCATATTGAAACTATATAATGTGGAACAATCAGGAAAACTGCTTCTAACAATCCAAGAGAATACTGTGGCACCCTGATGTACCTGTGTCTATTGCTCCAGACTCATTTCAGGAGCTAAATTGTCCAATTCACATAAATCCCTTTTCTTAGCCCTTTGCATACTCATTCCGTCCTGTGCCCTGTGGTTGCTCAAGTAGCTTGTGTAACGCACGTTAATCGCTCGTGGTCAGAATGTCCTTTATATGTGACCACAACAATTTCGAGTTCTGACTGTGGCAAAGCCTTTTCTTTCTGCTAACAGCATTTATTTGGGGAGCGGGAATAGAATCAGCAAGTTCAAATGTTGACGCCTCAGCTTAATCCAGGCAAAATGAAGCCTCCGAGAGAAGCGCAAAATTGGAAAACCTTCACTTAATAGAAGGTGATTGATGAGGCCTGACAGCCTCAGCACTGTCACCGTGACCACCTCAGAGACCTCCAGGCCTCTTCGCATCTATGTGGAGGCACTGACTTTTTCTATCATCAACAGGCCAGAAATGATCACAAAGTACAATCACTTTTTGATTATGGTCTTCGCTCAGTATGGTTGAAATGATCAGGTGTGATTTCTAAGATCGATTTCTGTTCTTATTGAGTAATAATTGCTCTGTACCGGCCGTGATTGATGATGTTACTGGTGGGTGTGTTTGTGCGTGTTTTCTGGTAATGTTTACTCGCCAGGTAATGCATCTGCTTTCACCCGCCCAATGGGACCAGCACACACTGACTGAGTTTAAAAGAACTGTCAGCAGTGCTGGGACAGAGTGCCTTTTGCATACCCACAGTATGCTTTACTGCTATTATTTGTGTACACACTCACCGGAGAATGAGCTCTGTGACATCTACTGACCCAGCCTAACCATCAGGAGTTGAGCATCACACTCGAGTACTCCTCACTCACATATTGATTTTCTTTTATATTTGTAAATTGAAAAGAAATGAAGAATCGGGTTCTACTTGGGACTGAAATGACCTAAGCTGGATATGCCTGGGGGCCTGGGGATGTGGCTTTAAGTCTTTTTGTGTGTAAAACGAATGGCTTAGACTAGATGGTCATTGTTTCGTGGACTCTGTGGTTTTCTTTCCATGTTGTTGTTGTTGTTGTTAGGTGCTGTCGAGTTGTGTCTGACTCATAGCGACCCTCATAGGGTTTTCAATGGCTGACTGTTTCAGGATTGCCTTGGGAGTGGATTGCCACATCCTTCTCCCGTTTTTTGTGGTGCTGGGAATCGAACTCAGGACCTCAGAGACTGCAGAGCGGGGCTCTACCAACTGATCTAAATCCCAGCTCCTTTCTTTCCATATCCCTTTCAAAAGAATTAAACACCCCGCTCCATCTCTCCTTCTCCCCATCCTTTCCTCCCTTGCCTTCTTTCTCCCTGACTTTCTCTCTCCTTTTGTGAATCTTCTTTCATACAGGGAGGCTGGTGTCAGGTTAGATACCAATGAAATCATACCCAGACTGGGACTTTTTATTGGTTAAAAAAAAAGGAAAAAAATATATGTATACACACATAATATTTCCTATTAGGACAAAACAAGAAAGATAGGGAGCTGTCTTACTGGAAGATAAAGAGGAAGCTTGGTGGTAAGCTTAGTTAATGCATTAGGATAGGAAGATGAAGGACTGGAATCCTGGGAACCCCTTCTCCTGGGTTCTGTGTTTATAGGCAGTTGATAAGAGTCCACATGTTCCTCTCTCAGTTTGCCATTATGGCTCTAGGGTGCTATTTTTCAATACTAGGGGATTGAACCCAGGGCCTCACATATACTAGGCAAGAGCTCTACCTACCACTGAACTGTACCCCCAACCCCCTGTTTTATTTTTTATTTTGATACAGGGTCTCACTAAGTTGCACAGGCTGCCTCTGGCCTTGAACTTGTGATCTTCCTGCGCATCCTCCCTGTTTGCTGGGATTAAGGTGTGTTCCACAGCACCCAACACTCCAGGGCTATTGTTAGTGACACATTTAAAATTGAGCTGGGAGACTTATTTTATGTTTTGAAAAAATTCCCTAAAATGGAAGTTTGGGGCACAAACTTTCATATAACTCCTTCTTTAAAAAATTGTAGCTACAGGCCAGGCGTGGTGGCGCACACCTGTTATCCCAGGGACTCAGGAGATAGAGGCAGGAGAACTGCGAATTTGAGACCGGAAGCAGCCTGAGTAACTTGGCAAGGCCCTGTCTCAAAAATAAAAAATAAAAAAATGAAAATGGACTGTGGGTGCAGCCCAGTGGTAGAGCACTTGCAAAGTATGTGTGAGGCCCTGAGTTCAATCCCCAAGTACCAAAAAAAAAAAAAAAAAGCCAATGTAACTATAAAATGGATTAAGTGGCAGTGTGGGTGGTTTGTAAGATTATTAAATTCACAGTTATTCACAAATCATCTTTGTGTATTATCTAAGAGGAAATTCAAATGTCAGCTTACCTTCCTGGCTGTCTAGTGCTTGCTACTCTGTTTTTTTTTTGTTGTTGTTGTTTTGTTTTTGTTTTGTTTGTTTGTTTTGTGGCACTGGGGGTTGAACCCAGGGTCTCGCACCTGCATGCTTTGCAAGTGCTGGACCACTGACCTGTACCCCCAACCCATTTTTTTTTTTACTTTTTGAGACAGGGTCTTGCTAAATTACTCAGACTGCCTCTGGTCTCAAACTTGGGATCCTCCCGCCTCAGCCTCCCGAGCCGCTGGGATTACAGGCGTGCACCACCACGCCCTGCTTCTTGCTACTCTGTTTAAAGTGTCCCCTCACCCCAACCAGTTACTGGTGTGTGTTTAGAGAATGAGATACATTTTCACTTTAATGATAGTTGTGACCCCCACCGTTGCTTAGAAGCATGAAACATTGTTAACTAAAGTTAAATGAAAACAAGCAGAATGAAAGGAGTAGGAGCAAATAAAAGATTTTAAATTTCTGTAGTTTCAAAAATTATAATAATGAATTCCTGGCTGCATTAATTTGTGACTGTGCAAAGCGTCTTGGCCAGCCATATTCATCCATCGTTCTGTCCATGAGTAAATAAATCCCTACTCTCGCTGCTGTTGGCTGTGGAAGAGGCTTCCCACTGTGCCCCTGAGAAAGCAGCTCAATTGCAAGGCAAGGCCTGTGGTCCAGAGAATCAGCCCTGGTGACTCATCTTTGGCCATAATGAAGCAGATGCCCACTTGAGATTGCACATTTAAGCGAAATAGGAGGGGGTTGGATAATGTAAGGGAATTTGTGCTAGTTAGAAAATAAATAGGGGCTTCCAGTGTAGCTTAGGGGCGGAGCACTTGCATAGAATGTATGGGTGCTGGGTTCCGTCCCCAGGACTGCAAAAATAAATAAAGGAAAATAAGTAAAATAAAGGATGAATAGAAATAGATAATTCGCCTTTACCAAGCCCCTTGAAAATGCAGTCTTGTAAGCCCTGGTTTTAGCTTTTAAATAACTCGACTCCAGATGTTGTTGCATTAATGAAGATTTTATCAGCTCCAGGGATCTATTCATTGGCTCCCGCAGAACCTCACCATTGACTTGGTATTTATTTTTTGGCTCACCGTTCCTTTCTATTACAGAGCAATCGTGACAATTTCCAGCCAGTGAACCATGTTAAATTCCTTAGAATAATTGATTTGGGGTTCATTTTACAATCACTGTTGGTTTTCACTGCCTGGGAGTCTGAACAGCCAGGTCAATTTCTCCAGATTAGCAGCAAATTGATCTTTGTAGGGGACTTGGGTATCGGCTGGGTCTGTGACACAGGCCTCCTCGACTGCCTGCTCCATGGGCCTCTCACTCACTCTCACTTCCTGCTGCTCTGGCGCTGGCCACTCAGTGCTAGGTGCTGATGTTACCTGGCCAGATAGGTGACGCACTTGCCCCCTTGGGAGAGCACGTGCCTGCTGGGCAGCCTTCAAATGTCCTGTGTCTGCAAGCAGCCTCTGTCTCTCATTTAGCACTTAAAGCAATTGTTGTCAGGTGCCATAGAGTCGGTATCCGACTCATAGCGGGCCTCATAGGGTTTTCAATGGCTGACTGTTTCAGGATTGCCTTGGGAGTGGATTGCCAGGTCCTTCTCCCATTTTTGCGGTGCTGGGAATTGAACTTGGGACCTCAGAGACTGCAGCGCAGTGCTCTACCAACTGAGCTAAATCCCAGCCCACTTAAAGCAATAGTTCCCTTCAAAGTGACTTTTGGATCTGTGTATAACCTCATTTTGAAAAAAATAATATAATGGTATTTCTTGCAGATAAGCTATCTAAGATTTTTCATCATTTTGTTGACATTTTTTCTTGGTATAACTTATTGCCTGGAAGGGAAACTGAAAATGGTCATCGTGAAAAATGAGTAACTTTGATGGCGATGGTAATATAACAGTGTTGTTGTTGTTAGGTGCCATTAAGTCGGTATCCGACTCATAGCGACCCTAAGTACAACAGGTGAAACACTTTGTCAGTGCTTCTCTGCTGTTCATAGGGTTTTCAATGGCGGATTGATTTTTGGGAGTGGGTTGCCGGGTCCTTCTTCCATACAACAGTGTAGATGTACTTAATGCCTCTGGGCACTGCACCTGAAGATGGTTGGAGTGGCGACTTTTGTCCTATGTGTTTTGTTAGTAATTTTTTCAGTGTACAGCTAAATGATTTTTCTTAGGACATTTCCATACATGCGTATCATTATGTGTTGCTCATCTTTACTCCCATTACTCTCTCACGTTGTCATGTGTGTTTTACCATAACAAAGCTTTTAGTTTTAAAAAATGAACAGTTGGTGTAAAATTATGGCCAAGTTAGAATAATAGAATACGTTGTTGTTGTTGTTGTTGTTGTTGTTGTTGTTGTTGTACTTGGGTGTTGAGCCCATGGCCTTGTGCATACTTTGCAAATATTCTACCACCGAGCTGCACCCTCAGTCCATTCTTTATTTTTTATTATGATTCAGGATCTCACTAAGTTATTCAAGCTGCTTCTGGTCTTGAACTCATGATCCTCCTGCCTCTGCTTCCTGAGTCTCTGGGATTACAGGCATGTGCCACCATGCCTGACCAGAATTACATCATTTCTAAAACTCCTTCCTAGCTTCAAAATATTGCTATATATGACTATTTTTATGAGATGAAATAGAATCTTAATTATATCTAAATAGATTTGCCTAAACAAAGTAGAAATCGGAACAAACATTGGTTTTTAAAACCTAAGCATCATCTCAAAAATAAATGTAAAGGAATTAAGTATTGAGCTGGGCATGGTGGTGCACACCTGTAATCCCAGTGGCTTGGGAGGTGGAAGTAGAAGGATCACAAGTTCGAGACCAGAGGCAATCTGCGCAATTTAGTGAGACCCTGTCTCAAAAAGTAAGAAAAATGGGCTGGGGCTGCAGCTCAGTGGTCCAGCACTTGCAGAGTACGCAGCGTGAGGCCCTGGGTTCACCCCCTTGTACCACCAAAAAAAAAAAAATAGGTATTATTATTGTTCCTTTATCTTATTCTTGCCATTTCTGTTAATATTTGCATAACACAGTTAACTGATTACTGGTACATGCATACATCCAAAATGTTGGCAATTTATTTTTGAAATCTGAAAGGGAAGTTTTATGCCTGGAATATTTGTTTTGCGGTGATTCTTCTGTTCCTATTATTAGTCCTCTGACATTATACTTTTTGTATAATTTCAATAACATCCACGCATTTTGGCATATTCTGTGTATCTTTCATAAATTAGAGGGGCCTTTTAATCCTTTTTCTGTTCTGACTTCCATCTTGCTTATACATAATCAGGTCTCTGAGAGTCAGGGGATGTGCTTTTCAATTTAGTCAGGCAACAGGCATGTCTAACTGTAACATTGAATCTATTGTTTTATAAACTCTGTTCCTTAGGTTAAGCCAGTTCTTCCAAAACCTATTTATCTTCTTGTAATCCAGATTTAAATCTTTTTTTTTTCTTGCCTGTGTTTCCAATTCTGCTTTTTTTATTTTAAAAAATGTGATTTGGAACTACCTCCTGTGGCAGTTCTTTGACATTATTTCTTAAGCTATGGCGTATATTTTTGGCAGCATGTGATGAATCCAATCAGCTTAATGACCATAATGGGCTTAAATTTAAATATTCCTCCTTCCTCTAATACAAGTGCCTTTATGCCAGCGATGTGAATAAATTCCAGACCTCAGGCAAACTGTTTTTAGGAAAAAGGTCTTCTAGGCTATCCTGTGAAATGAATGCATTTCCAACACTTTGCAAAGTGGGGACTATGATTGTGATATAATTTTATATCTTCAGGGAGGGGAGAAAAAGAACCAACTGGGAGAGCCTCTCTCTCTCCTATGACTGCTGCCTTTGACCTTTGCCATGCTGAACATCACTGTCTTTAGCAGATTAATAGACTCAACTATTTAAAGGCATATGTTGTTGTTGTTGTTAGGTGCCGTTGAGTCGGTATCCAACTCACAGCAACCCTCATAGGGTTTTCAATGTCTAACTGTTTCGGGATTGATTTAGGAGTGGACTGCCAAGTCCTTCTCCCATTTTTGCAGTGCTGAGAATTGAACTTGGGACCTCAGAGACTGCACTGCAGCACTCTACCAACTGAGCTAAATCCCAGCAAAGGCATATATAGGACCTTTGAAAAAAGGAGGAACAAAATTACTGCTTACACCATTCGTGTCACTCCAAGTGGACCCAGTATTTTTACTATGTGTTTTTTCTAAGGTGACTTTTATCTACAATGCTCATTTCAAATATACCCAATCAACCATCTCTGGCCTTGCTAACTATTGGAAAACTGTTTAGTTTACAGGTAACAAAAGGAAATAAAGGCTCCTTTGACAAATTTCTGCTTAGGGATTTGAAGCTCTTTATCCAGTCTTCCAGCTGGGATTTAGCTCAGTTGGTAGAGTGCCCCTCTGCAGTCTCTGAGGTCCTGAGTTCGATTCCCAGCACCACAAAAATGGGAGAAGGACGTGGCAACCTACTCCCAAGGCAATCCCGAAACAATCTGCCATTGAAAACCCTATGAGGGTCACTATGAGTCAGATACGACTTGATGGCACCTAACAACAACAACATCCAGTCTTCCTTCCCAGGGCTGATGTGTTTATATTGAGGTAGTGACGTCCAACAGACAGCGATACCTTTTTCTCTGTGTTTATGTTCAAAGTCAGGCTCAGGATCCCTAGTTCCTACGAGAGGGTGCTGGACGTAGTCTTAGCCAGGTCTCTCTGAGCAAACAGCCTGTAGCACTAGCAAACCCCAGCGGACCAGTGTGGTGGCCTTTGGACTATTACACATCAGCCAACCCAATAGAGACATACCCACCCATCTTTAAATCATATTTTCAGCTTGGCGGTGCTGGCCTCTTCCTTGGATTCTCTGCATTCTTCCTCTCTTTCCAGTCTCCTCTTTTGCCTTCTCTCTATTCCTATCTTCCCGTTTCACTGCTCTCCTGTGTTCTTCCTCTAGTTTAAATCAGACCTGAAAGGCCTCTCGCCTGAGCCCCATCCCACGCTTCCAGCCAGCACCCACAAACCCCTAACCTCCTCTAGTTTCTTTTGTCTGTCCCAGTCAGCTGCTTTCTCTCCTTGATGGGTTGCAGAGCATAGAGCCATCTGGAAGTGTGTTATAGACTCCAACAGAACATAGGGATAGTCCCAAGAAGTGCATTTTAAAAATGTTATTGTATACTGTCTTTGTGGTATACTCTGAAACTTACTTTTGAAAAGGAGCTTTTGTATCTCTTTTCTTGCCATTTCCATTATGATTTTTTGGGGGGTCACGGGTGTGGTTTTTGAGACAGAGTCTCCCTATGTAGCCCTGGCTGACCTAGAACTCAGATTACTCTGTCTCAGCCTCCCTAGTGCTGGGGTACAGACAGGTGGTACTACACCTGGCTTTCCATTACCCATTTTCAAGTGTGTTGGAAACAGTGAGTTAATGCCTGAGCAATCTAGCGCGGCTGCTGCTTTGCAAAGTTGAAGATTGAAGCAGCCTTCTCCCAACTCAGTTTCATCTCCTTATTAAAAGACTTTTTTTTGGTTTTGGTCATTTTAACAGTGTGCAAGCCATTTTCTTTATTTTTCTATCAGTTGCACTTTATGCAGAGAGGCCTGCCACACATTTAGCTATTTATTCTGGAAACTGACAGATATCCTCTTTAATTTAGGGCTTCCTATTAGAATAACCTTGGGGCTGGGATTTAGCTCAGTTGGTAGAGCACTGCTCTGCAGTCTCTGAGGTCCTGAGTTCAATTCCCAGCACCGCAAAAATGGGGGAAGGGCCTGGCAATACATTCCCTAAGGAAATCCCGAAACAGTCAGCCACTGAAAACCCTATGAGGGTTGCTATGAGTCAGATACTGACTCCACGGCATCTAACAACAACATTAGAATAACCTTACCATATTCTGTGACTTTATTAACAAAATAATTAAAATCAACTTGTACTCCTGCAGTCATAACCATACATTGAGGCATTGCATCCTTTTTTCTTCCTGGTAAGACGTCTTCTGGGTTCTTCTTAAAAATCACTCAGAGAGGCTCTTGCAGTCTGGAGCCATTCAGGAAGTGGGGTAACCATAACAGGTACTTCATGGAGAAGAAGTAGACTACAGTGAAATTGTTACAAGACTGTTAGAAGGACTGAGAGAGTGACAAGGTGAAGGTGACGTCATTCAAAAACTGAGTAACCGTGTGAGGCAAGTTCCCCCTGCCCCCAAGAAGGGAGGTTCAGGAATGTAGGGAAAAGGCATAGAGAGGAAAGGAAAGGGCGTGACTCTCAGTCAGCTTGGCTCCAGGCTTATCCAGCCCACCTCGGGGCCTAAGGCTTGCACAGGACTCGGTTAACAGCCTGCCATTGGCACACCCGGCTTGAGCCCACAGGTCAGAACAAGATGACCCCCAAACTACTCTCTGGGGCATGCCCAGCTTGAGCTTACAGGGTTGAGGTCAAGACAGGATGACCCCCCACCCAATGCAGCCTAGGCATGTCCCTCCTCCACTCTCTAGCCATCTGATAGGTTACTCCCTTTCACCCCATTTCAATAAGTCACCCAATATGTTACACATAGTCACCCGATGTCTCCTGATTGGCCAGTCATCTAGCATCTCTGATTGGCTGCGCCCTATGGCAAAACAGCATCCGATTGGTTCTGCCCTATTGTCCAATCAGATGCGCCTTAGGCCCTGATTGGCTAACCAAATGCTTATAAACATGGTACACAAGGGCTCAGAGAGCTGCTAGATTGAGCTGAGCTGAACTACAAAAAGCTCCCACCGACAGAGCTGTAACACCAAAGAGCTGTAATGCTGAGGTGTTGTCAACAGAGCCGTTCGGAATGATACCATTCAGCAGAGCGGCCGTGTGGGAAATAAAGTGGAGCTGTTGCCGGCCGTCCAGCCCCCTAGAGTGTGGTGTCTCCATCATCAAACCAACTGGAGAGCAGCAGGCTTGTTGCACGTGGGATTTTACTTCTGGACGGAAGCGAGCCCCACACAGAAGCTGGCGTGGAAGTGGCATGGTAGAGCTCAGGGCACAGGCACCGCTGCCCTCCCGACAGGGCTGCCGAGCCATCTCCACAGCCACCTTGCACGGGCTCCTGGGCCACTACAAAGACCGCGCTGCTCCTGCTGGGCGGCCACTGCCACAGCTGGGCTCTCAGAGGAACTGTTGACACTTGCAGAGCCACTGCCAGAAACAGGTGGGGAAGGTGCAAGGAAGGAGGACAGCCTCGCTCCCTTTGCTTTCTCAGCTCTTGCCAGCACCTTCTACCGGCAGGAAGTAACAGGAAGCTGGCTGGGAAGGGGGCAGGGAAAGAAGTTTGCAGACGCCAAACCCCATAATGATGGAGCAGAGTAGAGGACAGGTACTAGGGAGCCAGGAGACAACAGGTACCTGGCAGGTAGGTGCCTTCCATGAGCACCATTGAGAGGTTCTGTCTGTTTTCCCACTGAACCTCATCTGAGGTTTTTTTCCCAGACTTTTATATTTATTTCAGTTATTAGATCCTTCACGGACCTATTGAAATGGAAGGGGATTATATATCATATTCTAAAGGACTCTGGTTAGAACCATTTCTAAAGTCATGCCAGGCAATATGAATATCAGAAACCCCCAAATGCAGACATGGTCTTTAATGGAAGAAGCCACCTTACCACATGAGTATTAGAAGGAATGATACCATTTCTACTGTTTGGCAAGTGGGCTGACCTCCCATCTACATTTTAAATAATCACAGAAGTCAACAAAGGGACAGCAACTGTATTTAATGTCTTCTACTTAGATGAGCTTACCCACCTCAGTTATTTCCTGTCTTTCTCTTTGTGAAAGAAAGAGCCATGAGAAGTGGTCTATGGAAAAAGTAAGGACCAGTAAAGACCACTGGCCGCTCCCTGCCATTTCGGAGAGTGCAAGGTAAAGCTGAAGAAATTCTTCAGGAAGTAGAAGCCAAAGACAAAAAAGAAGATGCAAGAAACTTAAAGGCTCCATCCAAACTCTGAACAATAGGAATGCCATGAGAAGATAAGAGAGAGGACATTGTCAAAGGGAATAATGCAAGAAATTTCCCTAGAACCGAAGGACAGGTGTAACCATATTGAAAGAGTCCTCTACGCAGCTTAAGAAATGAAGGAAAAGTGCTAGGTGTGGTGGCGCATGCCTGTAATCCCAGCAGCTGGGGAGGCAGAGGCAGGAGGATCACAAGTTTGAGACCAGAGGCAGTCTGCATAATTTAGCGAGACCCTGTCACAAAAAGTAAAAAAATGAGCTAGGGTGCAGCTCAGTGGTCCAGCACTTGCAGAGCATGCAGGTGTGAGGCCCTGGGTTCAACCACCAGTACTGCAAAAAAAAAAAAAAAAAAAAAAAAAAAAAAAAAAAAAAAAAAAAAAAAAAAAAAAAAAAAAAAAACCAGAAATGAAGGAAAAAAAGACCCATGAACAGGCGCGCGCAGCGTCACACACCTCTAATCCCACCTACTCAGGAGGCTGTGCAGGAGGATTGTGAGTTGAGTTTGAGGTTTGTTTGGCAATATAGTGAGACCCCGTCTCAAAAACAAAAAAAGACCCTTGCAAGGCACAGTCTAATGAAATTTCAAAATGCCTAGATAAAGAGAAATCCCTCTAGGTTTCCTGGGTGAAGATGGGGGGGACATCCCTATCAAAGGATCTGATATCAGAGTGACGTTCGGTAACCGAACAAAAACCCTGGATAGTAGCAGAGAATCTCAGGAAGCTACTGGCAGCTGTACTCTCCCTAAACAAGAAGGGAACCCTAGAAAGATCTGGGATACCAAAAACAAGGGAAACAAAGACAAAAGAACTCCCAAGATCATGTTGTTGTTGTTGTTAGGTGCCGTCGAGTCGAGTCCGACTCATAGCGACCCTATGTACAGCAGATCGAAACACTTGCC
>VMDO01032387.1:0-19024 GCA_007922755.1 Pedetes capensis | reverse complement strand
AATTTGTTGTGTGCAAGTGAAAGCACACAATTGCTTTAATAAAAATCTAAGTATCTGGTTCTTGTACAGAATTTTTCAACTACTTGAACCACCATGTTTATGAAACCTGTCAAGCAAAGAATGCTATTAAAAGACATAGCATTAGATGACTCACAAAGGCTAATGGTTAAATTTTCTTTGCTCTTGTTCAGTTATTATGTTATAAAATCTTGAACTACAAAAATAAACATTTATTTGTAGTCATAATAACTGCCAGATTCTGCTATGGTGTCTAATCGAGTACATAATTAACTAAAATAACAAGCTTACAAATATGTATTTGCGGCACAATATTTGCTAGGTGGAAGCTGTTAAAGTGCAATGCCCCATGCTGTAGCAAATAGTGTTAATATTATACATCTTTTAAAACTGCTATTAGGAAAGAGAAGTAAAATATTAATTCACTCATGAAATTTTTCTTTCAGGAAAGGTTTTCAGTGTCATTCTGTTAGTAAACACTTTATTTTCCATAATCATTTCACTTTTTATCTTAAGGAGTTTTAGATGATGGATACACCTAATACACAGAAGCAATAGTATTTCCTAATAGATGGGATAAGACATGAAAATGCCTCAAAGGGATTTAATGAATAACTTGAAGGTTAGGATTTATTAACTGAGATGAGGAAGACAGTGGATGGTACAGATGTTTGTGTAGAATAGAAGAGATATTAGAAGTTCAAGCTCAGACATAGATATAAATGAGATTTCTGATAGTCTCCATGTGGAGAACCTGCATAGAGAGTTGGATGTATGAGTCAGATGTTCAGAGAGATCTGGTTTATAGGTGCAGATTTGAAAGTATTTGCAGGTAGATGGCATTTAAGAATAAGATATGAAATTATCAGCAAAGAAAAGAGTATACAGAAGATTAAAAATTGAATATTACAGCAAAGAAGATTAGCGGAGTGATTAGTAAGGAGAAAAGCAAGCAGAATATGTATCCTAGAAGCCAATTGAACCAAGTATTAAAATGAGGAGGTAATGGACAACTCTGTCAAATGCTGTGATTAGCTAAGAAATGGATAAAGGTTGGATATTTACTTTATTAATATAAGGATTGTTTGTTCCATCTGAGATTTACTTATTTTTAACCTTATTTTATTGTGGTAGTAACACTTAACATGAGATCGATTCTCTTAAGTTATTAAGTGTATATTATAGAATTTTTGATTATAGCTACAATATTGTGGAGGATTTCTAGAAATTATTCCTCTTGCTTGATTCTTTATTCCCATGGACTAGTAACTCCCAATTCTCCTTCTTCTAGCTCTTTGGAAATCACCATATGACTGTTATGAGAGAAACACCTGGTGGCACATTCCCTAAAACAATCCTGAAACAATCAGCTATGGAAAACCCTATGAACAGGAGAGGAGCACTGATAGTAGTGCCAGGCAAAGTACAGTGTCCAGGAGTGTTTTCTTCAGTTGCACATAGGGTTGCTATGAGTGAGACCTGACTCAATGGTACCTAACAACAACAACACACTGCTGTTTGATTTTAGGAATCTGTTTCATCAATCTCATGAAAGTGGAACTTTGCAGTGTTTCTCTTTGTGGTGATGGGCTTATTTCACATGGCATAATGTCCTCCAAATGCATCCATACTGTTCTATATGGCAGAATTACCTTACTTAGGTCCTAATATTATTACATTGTATTTATTTACCACATTTTATTCAAGTATTCATCTATCTATGAACATTTAGTTTCTCCCCAAATCTTGGCTATCAAGAATAGTGCTGCAATGCATGGGTGTGCTAATATCTCTTTAAAATCCTGATTTCAATTCTTTTGGATAACTACACAGAAGTAGAATTGCTGGATCATAAACCAATTAACTTTTTATAGTAATCTTCATATTTTTGGTATAATATTTCTATAATGGGCACATCATTTTGCTTTCCTATGAACACTGTGTGAAGGGTTCCATTTTCTCACATCTTTACGTGTGTGTGTGTGTGTGTGTATAATCTCCATCCTGATAGGTGTGAAGTAATATCTCATGTGGCTTTAATATTCATTTCCATGATTATTAGTTGACATCAAACACTTTTTCATATGCTTGTTGTTGTTATTGTTGTTGTTGTTGGGTACCATCAAGTCAAGTCTGTCTCATAGTGACACTATGTACAACAGAACGAAACACTCTCTGATTCTGTGTGTGCCAGGCACACAACCTTGTTTATGTTTAAGTCCATTGTTTCAGTCACTGCGTCAATCCACCTAGTTGAGGGCCTCCTTATTTTTGTTGAGCTGCTGCAGTCCCAAACATGATTTCCTTCTCCAGGGACTGGTCCCTCTTCACAACATGTCTAAAATACACAAGGCACAGTCTAGCCATCCTTGCTTGCAAGGAGCAATCTGGTTGCACTTTCTCTAGGAAGGATCTGGTGGTTCTTTGACAGTCAATGGTATATTCAACATTTGTCTCTAGCACCACAATTCAAAAGCATCAATTTTTCTCTTGTCTCTCTTATTCAGTGTCCAGCTTTATAACCATATGATGGTATTGAAAATACCATGGCAAGTTGGGTGCACCTTTGTCTTCAATGTGACAGCTTTACTTTTCAATACTTTAAAGCAGTCTTTTGCAATAGTTTTCCGCAATTCAATGTGTCTTTTGATATCTAGAGTATTGCTTCCATGAGTGTTGATTATAAAATCAAGTAAAGCAAAATTTTGGACAACCTCAGTATTTTCTCCGTTCATCATGGAGTTGTGTACTGGTGTAGCTCCAAGAAATTTTTTCTGATGTTGAGGGGCAATCCATACTGAAGTCTTATGTTCTTTGATATTCATCAGTAAATGTTTCTAATCCTCTTCACTTTCATCAAGCAAAGTTGTGTCATCTGCATAATGCAGGTTGTTAATGAGTCTTCCTCCAATCATGATGCCATGTTCTTCTTCATAAATTCCAGCTTTTTGAGTTATTTGTTCAGCATAGAGATTGCAGAGATATGGTCAAAGAGTACTGACCTGATGCATACCTTTCTTGACATTAAACCAGGCGGTACTTCCTTCTTCTGTTCAAACAACTACCTTCTGGTCCATGTACAGATTCTTCCTGAGTATTTCTATTCATTGCAATTTTATCCATAATTTATTGTGATCCACACAATCAAATGCCTTTGCATAGATAATAAAACATAGATAGACACCTTTCTGGTATTCTTGGTTTTCAGCTAGCATCCATCTGATGTCAGCAATGATGTCCCTGGTCTCATATTCTCTTCTAAATCCAGCTTGATTTCCCCCCAGTTGCCTTCTACATAATGCTATAATTGGTTTTGAATTTTTTTTTTTTTTTTTTTGCAGTACTGGGGGTTGAACCCAGGGCCTCATGCTTGCATGCTCTGCAAGTGCTGGACCACTGAGCTGTGCCCCCAGCCCATTTTTTTTTTTAACGTTTTGAGACAGGAGCTCACTAAACTGCGCAGACTACCTCTAGTCTTGAATTTGCAATCCTCCCACCCCCGCCTCCCGAGCCGCTGGGATTACAGGTGTGTGCTTGAATAATCTTTAGTAAAATTTTACTTGCCTTTCTTGGGAATACGCACAAATCTGGATCTCTTCTAGTCAGTTGGCCAGGTAGCTGTTTTCCAAATTCCTTGGCATACACAAATTAGCACCTCCAGTGTTGCATCTGTTGGTTGAAACCTCTCTATTGGTTTGCTTTCAATTCCTAGAGTCTTGTGCTTTGCCAATTCCTTCAAGGCTGCTTCTGCTTCATCCTTCAGTACCATTGGTTCCAGAAATGGTTGGTCATCCACCATTGTTTTTACTGAGCATTGTTTTGAACATAATAACTCTGTGTATTCCTTCTATCTTCTTTTGATGTTTCCTGTGTCATTTAATATTTTCCCTGAAGAATCCTTCAGTATTGACATTTGAGGCTTGAATTTATTCGTCAGTTCTTTAAGCCTGAGAAAAACAGAGCATGTTCTTCCCTTTCTGTTTTCATTCTCTAGTTCTTTGCGCATGTCATTATAATGTTTGATTTTGTCTTCTTGGGCTGCCCTTTGTAATCTTCTGTTTAGTTCTTTAACTTCATCATCTCTTCCTTTTGCTTTAGCTGCTCACCATTCAAGGGCAAATTTCTGAGGCTCTTTTGACATGTAATTTGGTCCTTTTTTTCCTGTCTTTTAAAAAATCTTTTGCTTTCTTCATGAACAATGTCTTTGATGTCATGCCACAACTCATCTTGTCTTCAATCATTAATGTCTAATGAATCAAATCTGTTTTTGAGATGGTCTCTGAACTCAGGTGTTATATAGTCAGGGTGGGTCCCTCTCCCTAGTCTGTCTTAGTCTGAAAGCTCACCTGGAACCTGTCCACCATGGATAACCCTGCTGATATCTGTAATACCAGTGGCATAGCTTTCAGCATCATAGCAACATGCAAGCCTCCACAGTACAGTAATTTGACACACATGTGGGGGCATATACTTGTTGGGCACCTGTATATCTTTGTTTCTTATTTGGAGAACTATCTTTTCTTTTGGTGTTTTTCGTATGTGATTCTGGGGATCAAACTCAGGGCCTTACATGAATGCTAGGTATGCACTCTACCACTGAGATATATCCCCAGTTGCTTATCTCAATTTTAATTGGATTATTAGCTTTTTTAGTCCTGATTTGTAGTATTTCTTATGTATGTAATTTGGAGAATAACCTATTATCTGATACATGGCTCACAAATATTTTCTTCCATACCTCAATTTGCCTGTTTAAACTATTAGATGGTTCCTCTTCAGTGTAAAATCATCTTAGTTCAGTCTGGTTCCATTAATTTATTTTTATTTTGGTTATCTATACTTTTGTTATCATCTATGTGAGTTTATTGCTAATATCAGTGTCATGAAGTTTTCTCTATGTTTTCTTTCAATAGTTTTATAGTTTCAGGCATTACTTTTACCTCTTTAGTCCATTTTGAGTTGATTTTTATATGGAATTAAACAATGGTTTAATTTCATTATTCTGGATATGTAGATATAGTTTTCCCAGCACTGTTGAAGAGAATATCCTTTTGCTATTGTGTATTTTTGAAGCTTTTGTTCAAAATTAGTCAACTCTATGTGCATAGATATCTTTCTGAGTTTTCTATTTTGTTCCATTGGTCTATGTCTTTCATTATTTCAGTATAAGACTGTTATTGTCACTGTAGCTTTGTTATGTATTTCTAAATCAGAAAGTGTGAGGCCTCTAGATTGCTGCTCCACCCTGAGGATTTCTTTGGCTATCCATGGTCTTTTAGGGTTCCATATGAATTAATTTTTTTTCTGTAAAGACTGATTTTGGGATTTGGATAGAGATTGCATTGAATCTATCTATCATCTATCTATCTATCTATCTATCTATCTATAAATATATACATATATATATTTAATGTAGAAATTTTAACAATACTAAGTTTTCTAATCCATGAGCACAGGATATCTTTCTTTTTGAGCCTTCATTCATTTATCTTTGTCAATATTTTGTAGTTTTTAGTATATTAATTTTTCACCTTCTTGGATAAGTTCATTCTTAAGTATATATTTTCCTCATTTTAGTCCTATTTTACTCATTTTGGTGCGATTGGAATTGAGTTGTTTTCCTAATTTTTCATATAGTTCTTTCTTACTATACACAAACACCATGGATTTTTGCCTGTTCAAATGTTTCCTGAAAAGTAACTAAATTCAATTATTAGTTATATCAGATTTTTAACGGAGTCTTTAATGTTTTCTACAAATGAGACCATACAAAATTTGCATGCAGGGAGAATATTTAGTTATGTGTTTAGAGATAAGGACTCCCTCATTAGTGCAGGCTGTCTCTGTATTTGAAATTGTGATCTTCCTACCTCAGTCTTAAGAATCACTGGGATTAAGGCTTGCAACAAGGTTCCTGGTCCTTAATACATGTTTTTAATCATAACAAAGTCCCTATTATTACTTCTTTTCCTATTTCTCAAAAGTTTTGGTTTACTATATTTTCATTATATTATTGAATTTGAGGTTTTGGAGCATCCTATTACTCTCTACATATCTTAGTGCTTGTATCCCCCTAAAACTCATATGTTGAAAGGATAACTTTGAAACTGATATAATTAGGAGGAAGGACATTGGTAGGTTTCTATGTTATGAGAGAAGTGCCTTCATGAATGGAATTGGTACTTACCCTTACAAGTAGGTCTGAGGGAAACCATTTACCTTCCACAGAGTGAGGACACAGTAAGAAGGTACTTTCAGTGAACTATAAACTTTATTACTAGATACTGAATTTGCCAAGGCTTTGATCTTAGACTTCTCAGTCTCTAGAACCGTGAGACATTAATTTCTGTGTTTTATGGAGACCTCACCTCAATGTGTCTGTCAGCTTGTCATGTTGTGGGGGCTTGCAGTGTTGCTGTGATGCTGCAAGCTATGCCACGAGTATCTTATATACCAGCAGGGCCACCCATGGTGAACAGGTATCAGCTGAGATTCCAGAGTAAGACAGTCTAGGGAGGACCTGGTAGCACACTCCTGAAGCAATTACTCATTGAAAACTTTATGAATAACAGAGAAGAACTGTCAAATATAGTGCCAAAAAATGAGCTCCCTAGGCTAGAAGGCATTCAAGAAACAACTAGGGAAGAGTTGCCTCTTCAAAGTACAGTTGACCTTAATGACGGAATAAAGCCCCAAGGACCTCCTTTTGCTGATATGGCACCTCTCAAAGTGAAAAGAAACATAGTTGTTGCAACATTGGGATCAAACTTAGAAAGATTGTGTGCATGAGCATTGGGTAGTGTTTCATTCTGTTGTACATAGGGTAACTATGAATTGGATCTGAATCAATAATACCTAATAACAACTTAAGAGCCCTAGTTTAAGTTTAATCATTACACCAGTCCAAATGAACTAAGAAAATCATATTTCCCCATTTCTCCCTTTAGTTGTGTCAATATTTGCTTCATACATTTATTTAGAGCCTCTGATGTTAGGCAGATATATATTTTTAACTTATATCTTTTTGGTAATTTCAGTGATGGCGTTCTTTGGATTCTTAATTTCTGCTTTCTTAAAATATTTTCTATTTATTCATTGAAATTCTAACTTTGTTGTGTATTCTTTTAAGCTGAATGAGCATCATTATGACAGTTATTTTGAATTATTACTCAGGTAAATAATATAGATCTACTTCACTAAAGTCTGTTTTTTAGAGATGTGTCTTGTTCCTTTTTTGGATCTTCTCTGATTATCCATTTTGCTTCATTGTACTATTGATATTTTCATGTTAAATATCCAATCATCTAGTCTTAGTCTTCACAGATCAGCCTTATACTATAGAAGACCCCCACTAGTCAGCCCAGACTGATGTTCTAGGGACTTTATCTCATTAATGCTTCCATTTTCTAGGATGAGAGTGAGAGATGGGGTGTTTCATTCTCTCACTTTGTGTCTTACTTGGGGAGGGGGCTGTGGTACCCATCTGCCTAAGGCATAATCTCAATTGTCTCCCAGATGACTACACTGTGTAAGCCTGTCATAGCATCCAGACTGACAAGAGAAATGGCAGATCTCTGGCCAGCCTTGGAGAAGATAGAGTATTAGAAGTATGCATAAGTTATTTTCTTCTTCAGGCCAAATCTGAGAACACTTGTCTGTCAGCTTGCCACACTGTGCGAGCTTGCATATTCCTGGGATACTGAAAATTATGGTGGTATTTCAGATACCAGTAGGATGACCTATGATGGACCTGTTTCAGCTGAGCTTCCAGACCAACACTAGGTACAAGGACATGATTAATTGACCCCCAAAACAATTAACTATTGAAAACACTATGAATAGCAGAGAAACACTGTGAAATATAATGCTTGAAAATGAGCCCTCTAGGTTGGA
Organism: Pedetes capensis; assembly: GCA_007922755.1. Lineage (NCBI taxonomy): Eukaryota > Metazoa > Chordata > Mammalia > Rodentia > Pedetidae > Pedetes > Pedetes capensis. The sequence goes on along the minus strand of VMDO01032387.1, from coordinate 11,113 downwards.
AGTCACTCAAAAGATGACTGGGAATAGTTGTCTCATCAATGTAGATAAAGCATTAATGACAGAAATGGAGCAAAACCCCTAAAAACTCTGTTTGTTGATGTATCATGACTCAGAATGAGAAGGAACAACTGCAAAGATCCATTAATCGTTGGAATGTGGAACATAAGTAGTATGAATCTAGGAAAATTAGAAATTGTCAAAAGAGTAATGGAGCATAAATAACAATCTAGGCATCACTGAGCTAAAACGGACTGGTAGGGCCATTTTAAATTAGATAATCATATGGTCTATGATGCCAGGAATGACAAAAGAAAAACCAAGTTGAACTCATCATCAAAAGTCATTTCAAGATCTGGACTGAAGTACAATACTGTTAGTGGCAGAATAATATCCATGTGCCTGCAAGGAAGGCCAGTTAATATGACTATTACTCAAATTTACACACCATCAACTAATGCCACAAATGAAGAAAGGGAAGATTTTTACCATCTTCTGCAGTCTGAACTTCATCAAGCATGCAATCAGGATGTACGGATAATTACTGATGACTGGAATGCAAAAGTTGGAAACAAAGACATCTCAGTAGTTGAGAAATATGGCCTTGGTGACAGAAATGATGCTGTAGAACACATGATAAAATTTTGTCAGACCAGGGACATTTTCATGGCAAATACGTTTTTTCACCAACATAAAGGAACAATATATATGGAATTCACCAGATGGAAAATATAGGGCCCATATTGATTACATTTATGTTAAGAGACAATGGAAAACCTCAATATGACAAGTCAGAACAAGATCAGGTGGTGATGATTGATCAGAGACTCAACAGGTCACATGCAGGTTTGAACTGAAATTGAAGAAAATTACAATAAGTATATAAGAACCAAAGTATGACCTTGAGTATATCCCACCTGAGTTCTGAGACTCCATCAAGAACAGATTTGAGGCATTAGACACTAATTATTGAAGACCAGACAAGTTGTGGCATGACATCAAAGACATCATTCATGAAGAAAGCAAAAGGTTATTAAAAAGACAGGAAAAAAAAAAGAAAACACCAAATTGCATGTTAAAAGAGATTCTGAAATTTGTCCTTGAACATCAAGCAGCTAAGGTAAAAGGAAGACATGTCAAAATTAAAGACCTAAACAGAAAATTTCAAAGGGCAGCTCAAGAAGGCAAAATGAAATATTAAAATGACACATGCAAAGAGCTAGAGGTGGAAAAGCAAAAGGGAAGAACATGCTCTGTTTTTCTCAAGCTTAAAGAACTGAAGAATAATCACCAGGCATGGTGGTACATGCCTATAATCCCAGTGACTCGGGAGGCAGAGACAGGAGCATTACAAGTTTGAGACCAGAGGCAGTCTGAGTAATTTAGGGAGATCTTGTCTCAAAAAGTAAAAATATGGGATAGGAGTGCAGCTCAGTGGTACAGCACTTGCAAAGCATGCAAGTGCAAGGCCCTGGGTTCAACCACCAGTATGAAAAGAAAATTTAAAAAAAGGAAAGAAAAAAAAAGAACTGAAGAATAAATTCAAGTATCAATAGTGAAGGATTCTACAGGGAAAATATTAAATAATGCAGGAAATACCAAAAGAAGATGGAAGGAATACATACAGTCATAATGCCCAAAAGAATTGTTGATGATCTACCATTCCACGAAGATTGCATATGATCAGGAACCAATGACACTTAAGGAAGAAATGGAAGATGCCTTGAAAGAGTTGGCAAAACATAAAGCTCCAGGAATTGGTGGAATATTGATTCAGATGTTTCAACAAGCACATGCAACAATGTTGTTTATACCAAGACATTTGTAAAGCTGCTACCTGGCCAACTGACTGGAAGAAATCCATATTTGTGCCTATTCCCAAGAAAGGGATCCAATCAAAGGTGGAAATTATGGAACGATATCATTAATATCATACTCAAGTAAAATTTTGCTAAAGATCATTTAAACTTGACTGCAGTAGTATATTGACAGAGAGCTGCCAAAAAGTCAAGCCAGATTCAGAAGAGGGCATGGAACCAGGGACACCTTTGCTAATGTCAGATGGATATTGTCCAAAATCAGAAAATATGAAAAGATGTCTAATTATGTTTTATTGACTATGCAAAAGTATTTGACTGTGTGTACCCCAACAAATTATTGATAACTTTGTGAAGAATGGGAATATCATAACACTTAATTGCACTCAAGAAGAATCTGTACGTGGACCAGGAGGCAGATGTTCAAACAGAACAAGGAAACACTGCTTGATTTAAAGTCAGGAAAGGTACTTTATGGTTCTATCTTTTCACTGTACCTTTTCAATCTCTGTGCTGAGCAAGTAATCCAAGAAGCTTGACTTTATGAGGAACATGGCATTAGGATTCCAGGAAGATTTACTACCAACCTGCATTATTTAGATGACACAAATTTTCTTGCTGAAAGTGAAAGGATTTGAAATTTTTACTGAAGAAATACAAAGAACCACAGCCTTCACTATGGATTGCTCCTCAACATCAAGAAAAAAATCTTTGTAAATGGGTCAGTAAGCAACTTCATGATAAATGAAGAAAGGATTGAGATTATCCAATATTTTTCTTTTCTTTGTTCTACAATCAGTACTCACAGAAATAGCAGTCAAGAAATCGAAAGATGCTTTGCATGGGTAGAAGCTGTTGAAAAAGACCTATTTAAAGTTTTGGAAACTAAAGATTTCACATTGAAGATGAAGGTGCACCTGATTCATGCCATCATTTTCCAGGTATATAATGAGTTATGAAAACTGGACTTTGAATAAGGGGGGCAAAATAATTGATGCTTTTGAATTATGGTACTGGAGACCAATCTTGAATATACCAGGGACTGCCAAAAGATCCAACAGATCTGTCCTAGAAATAGTGCACCCAGAGTGCTCTCTGGAAGCAAGGATGGTTAGACCGTGCCTTATGTATTTTGGACATGTAGTCAGGAGGTCCCAATCCCTGGAGAAGGACATCCTGTTTGGGAGAGTGGCAGGTCAATGGTAAAAAGGGAGATCCTCAACTAGATGGATTGACATAATGGCTGGAATGGGCTTAAATATAAAAAGAAGATCATGTGCATGGCACATCATTGGGTAGAATTTCCATCTGTTCTGTTCGGGTGGCTATGAGTTGGACCCAATTTGACTACTCCTAAAGGACAACCTGATTATAATGGGGAAGATCTATGACATCTACCAGCATAACCCACCAATTCCACTCTCCCTCAAGTGGCTAAATTGTGCCAGCTTAACAAACCTTGAAGACTCTTGTGGGAGAAAGCCCTCAAAAGTTTCAGGTACTGGGTACATGACCCAGTTTTTTTCCTTTCTCTAGAGGAAACTGGGAGTGAATTGTTCTTTTCCTAACCAATGCTACTTTGCTGGATGTTGGGATTCTGGTGAGAGTGTGTCCTTAATCTCCCTCCAGTATTAGTAAGTCAAGTTTTGCATTTGCCTGGGGTGTAGAAGCCTTTCAGTTAGTCTGGATGCCTCCGAAAGGGAATTCCTCTATGAACCATCCCCAAATTGGAGTATTTGTTGAAGAAAAGAGGATCAAAGTCTTCCTATTGTGCTATCATGCTCATCTCACTCTCCTGAAATATTTAAATTTGATATTTAATGTGATATAGATGTCAATCCATTTTTAAAATTTGTATCACAAAAATCTAGAGATAAATAGATACATGAAAATACATGTATGTGAATATGTGTGTTTGGTTGTACGCATGAATGTTTGCATTTGTATATGTATATGTATATGTATATACATGTATGTTTGTATTTTACTTTTTACTTTTATTTTTCCATCAATTGATTTTTCTATTTTATGTAATGAGTGCATGACATTTTGATTGCTTTGGATTTATACCTATCTTATTTTAGTTCTATACATTTTAGATCCTTCAGATATTTTTCTCAGTATTATCTCTGGTTCAACTATTAATATTTCAGTTTATGTTGTTGATATCTATCATCTATTATTAAAGATTACTTTACTTCCTTTATGAAAATTACATTTCTTCCTTTCTGAAAATTATGCCAAATTTTTAATTTTCTTAATGTTTTACCTGGTATCTAATGTAATATTGAATATCATTAGTGATTTGTCATTCTTTTTCATTGATGTTAATATTTAGGGACTCAGCTATTAAGCATTTGATGTGGTTAAAGCTGTTGGTAAATGGAATACATTGCATTTAAGTAATCCATTCCTATTTCTTTTTATTATTTCTGGAAGAAATATTTAATTTTACCAAGTTATTTTTGAGTATATTTTCCTATAATGATTTCCTTATATTCACTCTCCACTACTCTTTTGCTTCATTGTATCCATATGGCTAAGCTTCAGCACTCTTTAAATGTAATGTTCTCCATGCTTACTTTCATTAGGATAAACATTGTTGTTAGGTGTCCTCCAGTCAATGTGCAACTCATAGTGACCCTATGTACAACAGGTGAAACAGTATTGTCAGTGCTTCTCTGCTCATAGGCTGTTCAATGGCAGATTGTTTTTCAAGAGTGGGTTGCTGGATCTTTCTCCCAAGCCCACAGCACCTGGTGTTCCCAGGCAGTCTCCCATCCAAGTACTAACCAGGCCTGTCCCTGCTTAGCTTCCGATATCTGGCAGGATTGGACACCACAGTGGTAAGGGTGCAGGCAGGATAAACACACTTGGAGGAAAATACACAGCTCCCTATTTGTTCTCAGTAGAAATTTGAAGCCATGAATGTCAAGTTGGTCTCTAATAACTTAAGGTTACATAGCATTTCCCCCAAGTTTCTTCAATATATAATTTACTTAAATGACTGTTTCATATCTTATCTTCTGCCCTCAAATCCTTACTTTTTCCTCCTATGTCCCCATTTTCAACTGAAGTTCTTGGTTCTTACTTCAGAGAAAAAGTTGAGTAAATCAGAAGAGATTTTCCACAGATTCACCCCACTGTATCCATTACCATCATTTGCACCCTCTAACTCTTTCCCCTTCCTCTTTTTCTTATGTATGTTATCCATGCTTCTAAGTATATCATCCCATCTGCATTCTGTTGCATTCCTTTCTGACTAGTCAAAAATATTGTTTCTGCAATTGTTCCCTCTCATTACTTGCATTTCATATTTTATTAATCAATACTCTCAGCATAGAGCCATATTGTTATTCTTTCCATATACATACAAATTTTTCTAATGGCTTTACTTCTCTTATTAGCTGCTAAAATATGGTTTCTTCTCTTTGTAGCAAAACTCATCAAAAACATCATCTACTGAGAAGAAATGCCTTCTTTGCCTATTCTCCCTCAGTCTTCAAAGGCGTTCCCTCACCCATTTCATTGGAATTGCATTTATCAAAGTTACCATATTTCTAAATTCAATAGTTCTTAGCATTTATCTTGTGAGAAAGTTAATTGCTGCTTCCTATTTGAATCATTTTTTCTCACTTGTCTGTCATGAGAATACATTCTCTGAACTTCCTGTTTTTCCGACATAGCCTTCTTAACTTCTCTTTGGTGATTACTCATCTTCACTCTATTCTCTTAATACTGAAATATTGCAGCACCTCTTTTTCCTATAAATTCACTGCATTGGGGAGTTCATTAGTCATATGGGTGTAAATATCATCAATATTCCAACAACTTCCAAATTTACAACTCCAATCTGGACCTCACTCCCAAACTCCAGACTCAAGTATCTATCTACTTGACATCGACGCTGGAGATAGCCAGCTCAGATACATCATTCATGATATTGAATAGTCTTTCTCATTTCCATTTATTCCATTTTATTAAACCCAAATCTTCTATTACTTCTCTGTATCTCAGTGGCTTAGCCACTGAATGCCTTGCCGTTTCTTCACTGTATCAGGGACTAGGTACACTTCTGGCATAGGAAATTTATACTTATCATTCTGCTGACCAACTGTCTCTCCCCAAAATCATTCATCTTATTTGCTCAAGTCCTTGCAATCTTTGTTCTTTGTTATTTATGAGGCATCTCTTAACTATATTCTTTTCTTTTCTTTTTTCTTTACTTTTTTTGGTATTGGGGGGTTGAACCTAGGGCCTTGCACATGATAGGCAGGTGCTCTACCACTGTGCTACATCCCTAGCCCCCAATATCTACTTTTAAAAGTTGATCCTCCCCCAAGCCATAGCAATCCTAATCCCTGTTTCATTATTTTTTATGGTTTTTCAAATCTTCTAGTATGTTATACAATTAACTTGTGTTTTTACCTCCTCTTTCACTGAAGGACTACTATTTACAAGGTTCTTTTTTTTTGATCAGTAGTTTATCCAAACAATTAGAACAATGTCTGGCATATAGTAATTTATGCAGTGAATACTTGTTGAATGAATCAGTGAATGAGCTCACAGCTGTCTGATCAACTCCCTCAGAGAAGCATAGCAAATTTTTCACTCTTGATTTCAAATAGGAATAAATATATTCTGTTGCTACTAAATTTTCAACTCCTTCAAAACCTATATGATCATTTTCAGTGCTCTTTTCTCACAAGAGTTACTAGAAAAAAATCTTTTTTAAAAAAAGCCTGAAATATTTCACCCAGGGTTCAGCATTTCATTTGCTCTGGTTTATTCACTGCAATTAACCAAGAATTGCCAAGTTTCCAAATTCCCATTTATTTAAATTCTACACTTTAAATTTTTTCCACATTCCTTCAAATTTAGTAAATAGTGAGTATAAAATTTTAATCAGTCCTATTAGAATATATATCCCATATTATAAAATATTCTGGACATTTTATTTTAAAATCACAAAGTATTATATTTGGTTAAGTGTGTACAATATGCATAACTTATTTAAATTAAAAGGGATGAAGTTGTGTTATTTTTCACTTTTCATAATGAATATGACCTTGTGATTTATATCTGATCAAGTTTTTGCACAATGTATCTAGGTAACTGAGTAGCAGTGATACAAAAAAGAAAACAGCTAAGTACAAAAGAATGAATGGAGGAAGGGAGGAAGGAAGAAATGAAGGAAAGAAGAGTTTATTTAGATATAAAACTAGGTGTTGATTTAAAAAATTATTACCTGAAGGATGAAGAATAGATCTTTAAAAGATTCTTTATTAGAATACAGTGTAATTCTCTTTTTGTTATATACTTTTTACACAGACATTGATTCCAGCTACCAACACAGACTGGTAGATAGTTAAAACTTTTCATAACAACTTGGAGAAATTGCTTACAATTTTAAGGAAGAGCTAAAGAAATAGTAATGGGTGTTAAAGAGTTCTTCAAACTCAAATAGAAATGACTTTGTGTGTCAGTCATCTCAAATGTCTCTTGAAATCTTAGAAATATAATAGATAAATACCTTTTGAAATCTAAATGTTTATGTGCTATTTTAAAATGAGTAACTTTGCTTCTTATAAAAAGAGTAAAATATTTATTATTTTTACATATTTTTAAGAGTATTGGCCTGTGCTCTAAACCTACTAGAAATGTGCTTAGGAACAACTGGAAAGATCTTATTTTGTTCATAGAAATAATGAGAAGCATTTCCTCTAATTTTCAGTTTTTATATTTTTCCAGAATTTCCTTACCTGGTGCCTGTAAACATGCTTAGTTCTTATGTCTCTGAGCATAACTTCCTTTTCTCTTCTGTGCAGATGAGTTTTGTATCTCTGGGTTTCCCTTCTCCCTTCACATCCTCCTCAGCCTGGCTTCTCTTCTGAAATCAATCAAGATTTCCAGTTATCAAAACTCTATGAGGGTCACTATCAGTTGGATCCATCTTGACAACACATAAAAGCAATGGTGATATTTCCAGATGCTATTTGTACTTTATGCTAAACATATATCCAGAACTTACAAAGTTTCAAACCTGTTTGAAATCTGAGATACTTACTTGTCTTCTTATTTCTTCACACCTTTTCTATTCAATCAGTTACTAAGTTCCACAAGATTTATCTCTATTATGATTTTTAGCTTCTATCCCATTTTTTCCATTTTCAGGGCTATTCACTGGCTTTGATTTATGTAGTGTCTATTTTATTAACTTCTTATCCTCTTGGCTTTATTCCTTCAATCAAACCAACATTTCATTGTCCAATTAATCTTTCTAAAGCATTCTTCATATCACACCTTGTAATTGATTATCTTTTCATATCCACTGAATGAATTCTAAACTCATCAGACAATTAGAACCTTCTAGAGTCCCATCTAATATGTTTTTGAAATTTAGAAAGACAATAATAAAGATTATTGTCTATTTTATGTAACTTCTCTTGTGCACATAATTGACCTTCTGTCTATTCTACATGGTTATCTATTGTATACAGCTTTTTAAATTGGTAACATAGTTGACACGTTCCCATCATCTTTTTCCTAATTCCTAATTGAAAATATGGTGATGACAGATTTAAATTCAGTGTAGCAGTTTTCAAAAAGAAGCTTCAAAATGGTATAGATCATCAGAGGAGTTTAACATGGATTGGTCTACTATCTGGCAGGGATCTGCGAAATAAGGGAGAAGGGAGTGGTTGAAGTAGATAAAATTTTAATTTCTCTTTCTCTCTGATATTTAGTAATTCTAAAATTATAATTTATAAGTTTTTTACCTTATAATACACTCCTCCAAATTATCTACACATAGGACTAGATAGTCAAAGTTATTTTTTTAGAAGATCTCATTCTCTACAACCTATTTTCTCATGTTTCTTTTTGATTAAGGAGATTCCTTCCCTTTCTTTCTGGATGCTTGGCCATTATGTTCTAGTACTTATTGCTTGAGCTGCTGCCTAAAACTAACTTGATTTTGAAAAAACATCATATGTGAAGTAAAGGAATGTGGGATTTTGCCTAAATTGAACTAGTACATTGTGGAACAAAGACTATTTCCCAAATCATATTAAAGACAGCTTTTCATCACTTAAAATCAAGATGGAAAGTAGTACAAAAGCTTTTCCACATGCTTTACTAAACCATATCTCTACCTATGGCATACCTTGAAAATTGCAGGAATAAATTCAGAGACATAAAATTGCATGTGGTAATAAATCTGTCACTAGAATTTGTATTACAATGTACACTGAGGCTAACACCAATGTTATTTAAGAATAGGTTTTTTTTTATTTGCTATAATTAGAAAATGAGGCCCCCAGGGGGCCTATATCTGGCACTATATCTGACAGTGTCTCTTTGCTATTCATAGGGTTTTCAATGGCTAGTTGTTTCGGGAGTGGCTCGCCAGGTCCTACTCCCTAGTCTGTCTTCGTCTGGAAGCTCAGCTGAAAACCTGTCCACCATGGGTAACCTTGTTCATGTCCGAGGTTACAGTGGCAGAGCTCTCCACCTCATCCCAACATGCAAGCCCTCACAGTGTGGCAAACTGACAGATGAGTGGGGGCTCTGATGGTAAAATAATTAATACAAGGACACATATATAGCATAAGAAAAGGAGAAGGAGAATAGAAAGAGGGAAGAGAGTAAAACAAGAAAGGAAGAAAAAATAAAAATAAGAAAATAAAAAACCTCACGCATACATGCTCCCACCCACGTATAAAATTGCTTGTAATCAGATGCGGTGGTATACACCTGCAATCCCAGTGGCTTGGGGGCGGAGGCAGGAGGATCCCAAGCCCAAGATCACAGGGATCCTGTGCAATCCAGGGAGACCCTGTCTCAAAAAGTAAAAAAATATGGGCTGGGGGCGCAGCATGGCAGTGCAGCACCTACAAAGCGAATAGGTGCAAGATCCTGGTTTCAAACCTCCATACAAAACAACAAAAACAAACAACAGCAACAACAACAACAAAAACCCAGAAACAAAAAACAAAATCAAAACAAAAACAAAAACAAAACCATGCATACGCGCTCACACACACATATAAAACACTTCTAGTCAGGTGCGGTGGTGCACGCCTGCAATCCCAGAGGCTTGGGGGGCGGAGGCAGGAGGACCACAATCGTGAGATCAGAGGCAGTTTGTGCAACCCAGCAAGCCCCTGTCTCAAAAAGTAAAAAAATATGGGCTGGGGGCGCAAGGCGGCAGTTGAGCACCTACAAAGCAAGCAGGCACAAGACCCTGGATTCAAATCCCCATACAAAAAGGAAAAAAAAAAAATCCTTGTGTGTTCTTGCAGGTGCACTGTGGGCACCTAGTTCCACAGCGTGAAGTTGATACTGCAGGAAGCAGTGCTCAAGCAAGAATGGCCAAACTGCGTCTTACATATTTCGGACATGTAGTCAGGAGATAACAATCCTTGGAGAAGGACATCAAGTTTGGAAGAGTGGCAGGTCAACGCAGAAAAGGAAAACCCTCCACCAGATGGATTAACACAGTATCTGCAGCAATGGCCTAAACATAAATAAGATCGTTTGCCTGGCGCAGAATCCGCAAGTGTTTCCATCTGCTGTACATAGGGTCGCTATGAGTCGGACTCGACTCAATGGCACCTAACAACAACAACAACAACATAATTAGAAAAGAATTTCTGCAAGACTAATGGACCTGAATTGAAAGAAACTAGTGGTTGTCCACATAGCTTGGCTTTGTTTGAGACAGAATAAGTTTATGTGGGTTATAAGTGAGTTGAGGAAAAATTATAATGGAATTTGCAATATGCTAAAAACCTTGAAATAATCATTGTTGTTTTTGGGTGCCATTGAGCTGGGACAGATTAATAGCGACCCATGTGACAGAACAAAACACTTTCACTGTGCCTGCCAAGCACTATGTCAGTGCTTCTCTGATTTGCATAGGGTTTTCAGTGGCTGATTGAGGATTGCTTCAGCAATGGATTACCACATCCTTCTCCCATTTTTGCTGTGCTGGGTATCAAACCCAGGGATTTAGAGAGAGCAGAGTAGTAACTTATTAAAATATAACTAGAACTGAGGATAATAAAATATATGATATTTTAAAAAAATTCTTTGGAATATTTGGTAAAACAACAAAGAGTAAAATAACATGAACAGTAACTCACATAAAGGATTGTTCTAAAATGGCTTCTAGTTTATTTAGAGTGATTAGAATAGCATTACAACAAGCTAACACGTTCTTTACCATTGAATATTTAAAGGAATTTATGGTAGAAGATGGGTAAGAATGCTGTTAAGGAATACTGCAATGTCAGAGA